>PVKZ01002430.1:0-214718 GCA_004027375.1 Macroglossus sobrinus
GAGGATGTATGGTTATGCCTGTCAGCGAGGCTTGGATTGGCATTTCTGAGAAGGTGGGGCCTGAAAAGTGTGTGGGGCGGTTCTGAAATGCTGGTCTAGAGGGTGGACCATATATAAACGCGTTGGGAGCGAGTTTGAAATATCAGGAATGGTTGAGGTTTATAGGCTAACTGGAGGGCGGAGCCTCGAATGTTCAGGAGCCACATCCTGAAGTTGCACCCTCCATATGAGGAGAATAGTTAAATGGGTGGGTGATCTGTCTGTGCATTCTAGGTGATGATATCAAGTTAAAATGGCAACTCAAAGGGCTGGACCTACCTAGGTAGTTTATATGGAGTTCGATCCTGACCCCTTATTTCACCCATCAGCTGTTAGAGAGCTGGATTCCGCGGAATTGAAGTCACGGATAGTCAGCTGCCTAATCCCACTTTCGTGGAATACCGGCTCCAGGTACCGTCTCATCCTCCTAATCGAGGCCACCTGCTTTGAGATTGGCAATGTATGTATATTCGTGTCCTTATTACAGCATGTTGGCCAGAGACCTTGGGTACATATACTGCATCACCCCAAGTGACTCTGGTTAAGGCATGTTGTACTTTGAAGCCACTCCAGTCCTCTGGTTGGTTTTCTGTGGTGCTGGTTCACGGTTCTGCAGGCTTTGGCCTAACATTAAGTGGAGGCCGAGAAGCAACCAGGAATGCTTCGCTGGCAGTAAGTAGGCTGCTGAAGGATGGGCCACCACAGTGCTATGGTTGCTTGCAAGAGAACCATAAGGCACCCTCTCTTCTATGGTGCTAGCCTCATCCCCATCCTTTGTTGGATTGCTGGCCATTTGCCCTTCCTACAACACTTTGCATTCTTGCAGCCTGGAGACCTTGTGCTCCACATCAACAGAGAGTCAACTCTGGGCCTTACCCATGCCCAGGTTGTGGAGTGGATTTGCACAGGCGACCCTGTCTCCACCTCATGCTATGCAGGCCTCTTTGAGACCCACCCTAGCAAGTCTGAGAGGGTGAGGGCTGGAGAGCCCCAGAAAAGAGATGGTGGGTTTCCCAGGGGAAAGGGGTCTGGAATCTGTGAGGGGTAGGAGAGGGTCACAGAGTGGAGAGTCTGGAGTCCTGGGTGGGAAGAGTTTGGTGGTCTCAGTAGGTTGGTCTCTGTGAGGGCGACAGGTATTCTCAAAAGTGGCAGTGGGGAGGGCAGGGTCCCAGGATAAAAATAATGGTGGATTTCAGAGAGGAGAACTTTGAAGTACTGGGAGGGAAGAGGAAGGAAAGGGTCTGGGATAAAAGCAGTTGTTCAGAAGAAAGGGACATGGTCCTCTGAGGGGAAGGTAGAGTGGGTCTCAGTGGGAAGGGGATGGTATGGGGATGCAGAGAGTAAGAGGTCTAGTAACTAAACACAAGGTTACATAAGGAAAAGGGTTGACAGCAGGGGGAGGTAGGTTGAGTAAGGGGAGAGTTAGGGTTGTGACGGTGAGAGTTTGATTTCCTTTGGAGATTTGGGAAATGATTTCTGGGGGGCGTGTTCTGGATCTAGGAGGGGCGGAGTTTCAGAAAAGGAGGTGTTGGAGGTGAGGAAGGGTTATGTCCTTTCCTAAAGGCGTGTCCAGGCCTTGGCAGGATGTTTCTCTAAGGGGCCGTGGCTTTGTCTCTTTCCGGCCTTTGGAGTCTCCTGGCCACCCTTGGCTAAGGGGCCCAGGTCTCTGTTCCCCTCCCTACCACTCAACTAACCTACAGTCCTATAATCCCCAGATCGCAGCCCAGATCCTGGGGGCAAGAGGTGATGAGGTCTCGTAGCGCGAGCGCTTCCCCACTTCAGTATCCTCAATCCTGTACGAGACCAAAACCCAGGGCAGCCCAGAGCCTAGTCCAGAGGTGGCAGCGAATAGCCCCGCGGTTCCTACTCCTGAGCTCCACACACAGGACCCCACCCACCGAACCCCAGATTCCCCGGGACCCTGGCTGGTACCGAGAGAGGAGCGGCTCTCATGAGCTCTAGGGGTCCCAGCGGCGGCGCAGCTTGCTCTGGAGTTGGCAGCCGGAAGGCGAAGGCACTGAGCATCATCTGACGGCTGGGTACTCAGTACTGCCCCACCTGGATCTGGCGTGCTCTGCCAGCTGCGCACTAGCATCGAGTGCAGAACTACCACTTGGCCTTATTCCCCCTCCTGCTGTGCAGTCGACCAGCCTACGCTCCCCTCCCCTCGCAGCGTCAGTGGTACGACCCTCCGTGACCCGTCAAACCTGATCTTCTTGTTTCCGGAGGGAGGAGGTAATAAAGTGGTGAGATCCCGGCTTGATTTGCTAGGTTCTCTAGGCCAGGTGGGGCTCCCAAGTCCACCCAGTAAAAGAGGGAGTGGGTCGATCTGGTTTGGAGGAGGGCCTCAAATTGCAACTATTGACAAATGCTTTCTTTCATGCCACTAAAAGGGTCTTTGATTCTGCTGATTTTCAGCCCGCTGTGCTTTCTCCCCACTCTGTTTCTCTTTGCCAACTCCTGCTTCTCAACCCATTCATTCATTTCACTTTTTTTTGGAGGTGTTCAGTTCTCACAGAAAATTATTGCTCAGTGGCATGGGAAATGCAGAGATGGGCCTGCTGTGGTGAAAGTGCATTAGTATACACACAAACCTGGCTCTGAATCATCCAGACCCTGGGCTGCCAGGCTGGATAGCAAGGCTAGAAACCAGGCTGCTTCCTTCATCTGGAGGCTGCGGTCTCTCACTTCCGCCTGGTCGGTCAGCTTTTGCTGCCCTGTAGACTGACACTCTAAGGACACGGGGTGGGGCCCTGGAGCCCCCTTTGGGGCGGAGCCTGGAAGGTATTAGTCAGAGGCCTGGGCTAAAAAAGGCTGTTAGAACCTTTGGCCGCACCCCCCTCTTCCATAGATGGTGACGAACTGTGGCTGGGCTTGTGTGTACACGCCACTCACTGGGCGTTCCCGGTCCTGGAAGAGACCAGAGTTTCCTGTATCCTGGAGACAGAGGTCTAAGGTTGAGGCTTATATAGCCAGCGAGACTCCAAGCGGCCCAAAGCCAGGTGCTGGCCAAGGCCAGAAATGTCCAGTCACCTCCGCTGTCACCACATCCTGAACACATGACCCCATACCCCCAAGATGGGAGCTGTGGTCAGGCGGGAGTGGGAAATTCTCACCCCTATGGGGAGAACTCCAGAGTGGGGGAAGAAATTAAAGGACTGGAGTGTAAGTGCCCAGGGTGGCATTGAGAAGGAGAGAAGGACTGCAAATCCAGGCTGGGAGTTGGGGTATAAAGAAGTGAAGAGGTGAACCTTTGAATGGTTAATGCTATAGACATTGTGGGGGAGTATGCTGCCCCTTACTCAAAGCCTGGTAGAGGTGTGGCTTTAGGGAGGTCAGGAAAGGGCTCCAGACCCCCAGTCCTATAATCATAGTCACACCCAGGAGACTAATATTAGTAACCCCAGTCACCATTTAGCCTTATCCCTGCTACTGGCTTCATCTGCACTATCTGTTTTCATCTGGTTACACATCTACTCAATAATCCTGATATGACTATTTCACAGAAGAGAGGAGTGAGGCCCAGAGAGTGTATAAAGCTTGGGAGGGGTGGGTTGAAGCAAGATTTAATCAAGGCCTGATTCCCAGGCCTTAACTCACCAGCATTTGACAAGTATTAACTGAGCCCCAACTGTTTACCTTGTACTGTGATAGGCACTGGGGAGATGCTAGGGGAGCATAACAGAAAGATTTCTATCATTGTGTAGCTGATATATTGGGGGGCAGATAGATGTCAGAAGAGACAAGAAAATTAATAATTTCAGAGAGAAGTGACAGTTATGAAGACAGCAAAAGGAAGTTATATTGGAGGTAATGATGGCTGCTGGACTCTTTGAAGACATAATGTTTGAATTGAGACCTGAATGACCAGTAACCAGATATATAAAGTGCTGGGGGAAGGACATTGACAGCAGTGGGAATAAGTGCAAAGGCTCTGAGGCAGAGCAGAGTTTGTTGTGTTGTAGAAACTCAAGCATGTCCTTACAGATTTGGAAAGCACACACTTAGCACTGGGAAAAGTATGTTTCATTCCTTCTACTATCCAATCACTCTTTCACCAGGTTGAAAGAGGGGAGCCCCTTCCTTGATTTTAAGGAGCCCCAGGCTTGGGCGTGGAGACCAGGCAGGCTTTTGGGTTGAACCATCCTGGCCTTCTAGCCACAACTCTCCTCTCTTCAAATGAGATGAGAATAAAACCAATGTCTAGTCTAGAGGGTGTGTCCACCAGCACTCCTCAGGGGAGATTCAAGATTTCCATGACCAACCAGGTGCCTGTCTCACTTGCAGAATTCTAAGCTGAGTCAGGAGAAATTACTTGCTCGGGGTAACACACTCTCCAATGTCATCAGCCTTGTCACCTTCCTGGCATGCCAGGAGGTGTCCCTTCATCTTCCCAAGCTCCCAGCAATAAAACCTATGTTTCTTCTCCATTCTTCATCTAGGGCTGGGCTGACAGCCCCTCTCCTTAGAACCAGAAAATGGAGGCCCAGCACTTAGGGCCAGGACTTCCCTAGAATTGCAGAACAGAGAATCAGACAACCCTGGACTCTGACACTATTGATAATGTCAGCCCTCATTTACTGAGCAGCTTCATGCTCACTAGGCCCTGTTTTCTCTCAGCCTGTGCACTGTTACACACAGTCTCATTCACATCACTGCTAAGAGGTTTTTCCCATGGTCCACAATTCCAAAGTCCCCAAAGCTTTAGAAACCGCCAGTTTTCCCACAGTCTGGCACATTTGGTTACAAAACCTGACCTGACTTAAGGCACAATTTTCAGTCCTAGCTTATCCCTCTTATTGTAAACGTCCACACCTTTGCTTGAGGAAATATTAAGGTGTATGTGTGTTTTTTTTAATGGGCCAGCCTCAGGCCCCACGGAGAGTGTTAAGTAATATACCATATATGCACAGAGAAAACTTTCTAAAATTCGAAATATTCTGAACTCTGGGTTTCATCAGGGCCTCGACCATTTTTATAACTAAGGAAACTGAGTCACTCCCTCCAGAACGCAGCTTCCCAGGGTTCAGAGTTGAGGCAGCCCAGGCACATTTATATTCTAAAAGGGTAAAGGGTCTCACTATTACCGCTCTAAGTACCCCGAACTGCCAAGCCTCAAAGGCTGGCACCCCAGGAGATGGGGCACCCCAGTGGCTGTGCACTGGGTGGGGAGTATCTATGGTGGGCGGGGCGAGGGGGCTTCCGGGATGGCAGCCACCTGGCCCGGCCCCCTCCTGCCCCGCCCGTTTCTGCTTGGAGAGATGATTCACTCCCTCCTTCGCCCCAGGGGCCCCCTTCCCGGCCAGACGGCGGGCAAGGCGGACAAGGCGGCAGGGTGTGCAGTGTCCTCGAACCCTTGATCAGCGAGCAGATCTGCACCCGGAGGGACTCTGGCCCACGCCATGGCGGATTCCGAGCGCCTCTCTGCCCCCGGCTGCTGGGCCGCCTGCGCCAACTTATTGCGCACCCGCAAGGGAATTCTCCTGTTTGCTGAGATTGTGAGCATCCTGGGACAGGCGGGTGGGCAAAAGCAGGGTGGGGTGGCTAGATCACGCAGAGCCAGGAGGCCCTCTGTGAGACAGGCGTGTGGCAGGCGGTGCTAGGCAGTGGGTCCAGGGTGAATGGGTTAATGTCAGAGGTCTGAAACCAGGGGTGCAGAGCGAGTCAGTGGGGTTTGGAGAACGTGGTCAATCAGGAGTTGCTGGGCCACAGGGTGAGGCCAGGGATCCATGGCACACATTTGGGGGGCTGTTGAGGGAGACCGCATGGATTCATCAGTGGACTCATCGAAGGGGTCCCAGAGTGCTGGGAGGTGGAGGACCTCCAGTAGCAGGGCGTGGCGTGGCCTGGGCACTGTGGGGAGTGCTGGCGGTGTGCCCAGGGGCGGGGTCTGTTGGGGCAGAGCCTAGCGCTCTAGTCCCGTGGGGTAGGGCGCCCCACCTTTCTCCAGTTCTTACTCATCCTTCTGTGGTGGGGAGGGAGGTCCTTAGCTATTGGGCTGCTCCACAGCCTCGGTTTTCCGGC
This sequence comes from Macroglossus sobrinus, assembly GCA_004027375.1. Classification (NCBI taxonomy): domain Eukaryota; kingdom Metazoa; phylum Chordata; class Mammalia; order Chiroptera; family Pteropodidae; genus Macroglossus; species Macroglossus sobrinus. The sequence goes on from PVKZ01002430.1 coordinate 6,064, forward strand.
CTCTTGAAAGTGGGAGCCGCCTTTGAGTCACTTGTAAAAGGGGTGCGGCGCCTTTAACCGGAGTCCCGCCCCCCCATGTCACTTTTACCACTTCTCAAAGTGGTTGCCGGGGGTGGGGGTGGTGTGGGGTGGGGAACGCATGTCCCGCCTAGTCAAGGTCCCATGCTAGCTCCAGCAGTGCTGGTGAAACACCTGGCGGGGCCACTCCCACAGGCGTCCTCTATCTTAGAGGGGGAAAAGGAGGAAACTAAAGCACCCAACTCTACCCCTTACTAGCTAGGTAATCCTGAGCAAGTCACTTAATGTCTCTCTCACTTTTCTCATCTACAAAATAAAGATACTAATAACAGTACCCAGCTTATTAGGTTGTTGGGCTAATTAAATGAACTAATATTCGTACAGCTCTTAGAACAATATTTGGAACAAAGTATGCACACAGTAAGTGTTTAGCTATGATTATTTGTCATCTTCCCAGTCCTGGTAGGCATCTGAGTTTGAGACCCCTGTTTTCAACTCATTCCCTCAGCCTGGGGGGTTGATGGAGGCTCCTTTCCTCATGTCATCTTTTCAGATACTGTGCCTGGTGATTCTGATCTGCTTTAGTGCCTCCACATCAGCATACTCCTCTTTGTCGGTGTTTGAGATGATCCTTGCTGCTATCTTCTTTGTTATCTACATGTGTGACCTGAACACCAAGATACAGATCATCAACTGGCCTTGGAGTGTGAGAAAGGGGCCAGAAATGACAAGGCTAGGGAGGGGTGCAGGCAGTTGGGATTATCCTGGGAACTCTGGACACTGACTTCCCTTTTCTCCCTATCCCTCACAGGATTTCTTCCGAAGCCTTATAGCAGCCATCCTCTACCTGATCACTTCCATTGTTGTCCTTGTTGAGAGAGGACACCACTCCAAAATCATCGCAGGGGTAAAGGCCCTGGAGGCAGCTTCAAAGCACAGAGAGCAGGGTTTGAGGATCTAGGGGCCATTTCTGACTCTGCTTCTGGCAGAAAGTATAGGACCCACAGCAGGCCACATTTATCCTCAGGGCCTGTAGTAAAGTCTGGCCCAGGTCCTGGTTTCCTCCCAAGATCATTATTTACTATAAAAGGCCATCCTTGTCCCAATACAGGACCTTTGTCAATACACTAGACTGCCATCTACTAAAACTTTGTCACAAATGTACACTGTGAATGGTCCCACCTATATTTGGGGCCCACATGTGGCCACCCTACTAGGAAGAGGGAGGATGTGAGTAGAGTCCAAATTCTTGGCCTCTCCCTGGGGCTCTTTGGCTTCCCAACTTGGGGTTTTAGTCACCATCCCTACATGGGGCAGTTATTGGAAGTGGTGGGTATAAGGAGGTATGAGGCTGAGTAGGCTGACCAGCCTAATCCAACCCCCAGGTACTGGGCCTAATTGCTACATGCCTTTTTGGCTTTGATGCGTATGATACCTTCCCTTTGAAGCAGCAAAGACATACAGCAGCCCCTACTGGTAAGTGTGTGTGTAAGGGGGTGTTGCTGAGGGGGCTGAGGAGAGAAGGGGTCTCCTAAGGGCATGAATGCCATCTCTGTCCTTTACTGGTACGTGTAGCTTTAGTGCGAATAAGTATCATAAGCTTCAGTATTCTTGTCTATAAAATGGGCATATGGATCCAACCAATGCTCTATCTTTTCCTTACTTAACAGACCCTGCAGATGGCCCGGTGTAGGTGAACGCCATTTCTTTCTGCAACCTGCAAATAATACCTCCATTGAAATGACTCCTCCTCACCTCTACAACACTTCCAGCTAACACCCAGCCTCTTATTGAGGTAAAAGTGCCTTTATTGGGAGAACTTGTCTTCCAGCCTGCCAAACAACCCTCCTGGGTGTGGCTACCTTTATGGGTATGTCTCTGTCCCCTTCTGCAGTATCCAAAAGGAGAAACCAATTCTGCCTGGACTATGCCCCACCTAAGCCACAAAATGAGAAAGGTATCTCAGATTTCAGCATCTAGACCCCAGGTTGTGACCCACTCCAAATAACCTCCGTGTGGTGGGTGGGTGGTTCTGTGGAGGGATACATATAAATAAATAATAAATGGATTGTTAGATGATAATGAATAAATTAATCCTTTGATCAAATGTAGAAAATCTCAAGCATCAGGAGCAGAAAAATTGGGAAAGGGGGAAGCTGAAGTAAGGAGGCCATCAGGCCTATTTTACACCAAATATCAAATTACTTCAACAGTACAAACAGACAAAGGATAGAAGAGGATTTATGACAGGTTATGGGGTGGGTCACAGCTACACCAATTTGAGGATGAAGACCCCAGGACTGCCTTGCCTCAGGCAACTACACAATTCTTGTCTCTGGACTGGCGTGAGTTCCCTGGGGGTGGTGGAGATGGGGAATTCAAGGTTTCCATTGCAGTATCCTGAGCAGGCACCGACCTGCACAGGTGCGGGGGCAGTGGGATGCGTTCTCCTAGGAAGAAGCCATCATCCTCTGAGGACTCAGAACTGGAGCTGGAGGGTGAGCTGGAGCAAGATTCTGAGTCCCACCCGGATCCTGAGTCCTGCTGTTGGTGGCGATGTCTGCCAGAGTGGCGACAGCGGTGATGGTGGTGGCGGCGGGGGGCCCTGGGAGGGGGGCTGCGAGGCCTGCTGCACTGGGCTGGGGGTGCACTCAAGGTCCGCGGCGGGTCTCCCTCAGACACCAGAGGGTCTCGGAAGCTGACACGCGGGGCGCTCTGGCGACTGAAGGCACCATCTTCCGGTGCCGGCTGGCTTGGGGTCCCTGTAGGGGCCTCGGAGGCGCAGCGGAGCCCCAGCTCAGGCATGGAATGGCGGTGAGGGGCCCCTCTCAGAAAGTGGGTGGGTTCCTCAGGGCCTGTGGCTGGAAAGAGAGATGGAGGGAGTCCCTGTATCTGCCCCACTCTCAGGGGAGGCCTGTGGAAGGGCCTTTTCCTTTCCCCTTTCCCCCATCATGACTGGGAAAGTGGGGCAGAGGTTGGAGAGGGGCAGCAAAGTGGGGAGTCTGGGAAATAGAAAGCCTGGAACAGGCTCTGAGTGGAGGAGCAGGACTGGATTGGTGCATGGGGGTGTGGCATAGGCTGGAACAGATCAGATTTGCAAAAGGGTGGAGGGTCAAGTTTTTGGAAGAAAGGAGGAGGAACTTGGGCTCAAACAAGTACAAGTTGAAGTAGAGGAGGGCTCTGTACAGGGGAGCAGAACCAGGGTACATGAGAGGATGAAGTTTGGGTGGAGACTAGGCCTGGAGTGGTTTTGGGGTGGGACCAGGGATGCCACAGGTTAAGGGCTCATGGGGAGGGGCCAGGGTTGCCGCCTGGTGAGGGAGGATAAAGGACATTGAGTGGCTGTGCCTTACTCAGCGGTTAACTCACAAGGCAATGGCTCTGTGCTGGTGCCTTTGCTGGTGGTCTCAGACACCCACTCCACAGTAGAGAAAGAGGCTGTTGAAGCTGCAAATGGTGCAGAGACTGTGCCTGCGCTCCAACTGCGGCGGCCTGGACCCTGAGTGGTGGGCTCAGACCCCAGGCTACAGGCTCTGGAACAGAAGATTAGGCCACGGCGTGGCAGGAAGGGGCGGCCCAGCAGGGCTCGCCTGCAATGACTGCAGCAGAAGCAGCGGTCTGAGGCGTGCCAGTGCTGGCCCTCATAAGCCATTTGGCCCTGGTCCAGGCCTGTGGAGACAATGTGAGGGGTAAGACTAAGGCAGAGCCTCCAGGCATTTCCCCACTCCTCTTGAATGGGGCCCTTCTCAAGAAGAGGCAATGAAACTGAGGCAGGGTACTCAGAAATGCCCTCTCCCCCACCTCTCCAAAATGGGACACTTCTCTTGAGAAAGCAGGAAACCTGAGGTTTAATCCTCACTGCAGGGTTCCTCAGACTTCTCTCCTGGAAATTGGCTGACAAATGTCTCCTTCTCCCCGTCCCTTTCTTTCCCAGGGTGCTCCCTCCCAGAGTAGGGGATATGCATTGAACTCTAAGATATGGGTCAGGCTTAAATGTTAAGAGGTGGCTTCAGGTAGGAGACTGGAAGGTGGGCCTGAAGAAGAGGCTTTGGTTGTTGAGGCAGGACTTAGAAGGTAGGGCATGGCCTTGGTGGAAAGCAGTGGATCTTAGATCTTAGCGCTGTGTGGGTGGAGTTAGAAAATATGGCAGGGTAAGATATTGGTGATGGGACTTGCAGTGAAGGGTATAGGTTTCTGGTGCTAGGGCTAGACTGAAAGTATGGGGGATAATGATGGACAGGAGGAATGGGGGGTGCTGTGGCTCAGCTGTCCAGTGCCATGTTTACTTACCGATGTGCTCCCCACAGCTGTCACAGTATTCTGCGTGGCGGGCCTCATAGCAGGAGCAGCAGTGGGGGCGGCTCTGACGCATGACATAGCGCTGCCCTCCTAGAGATGCTTCACACTCAAAACAGCAGAAGTGACCCATGTGCCAGTGCTGGCCCTCAGCCTCCGTGCACTCAGGGGAGAAGATGATCTGCAGGGCGCAGGCCATCTGTGGCTGTCAGCAGGGCCTGCCCATGGCACTTCCCGCCCTGCACTCCCAGCCCTGGGCAGAGAGGCACAAACCTCGTCACAGGCTTGGCAGCGTGGGTGCAGGCATTCGGCGTGGTGGCGACCACAGTAGACTTTGCCAGCATGGTAGAAGTAGATGAGGTCCACTAGCAGCTCCCGGCATGTGGAGCACACAAAACACTGGGGGTGCCAGCAGGCACCTAAGCCTGCACGGCTGGCAAACACTGCAATGTCCCCACCTCCAATCTGCTTCCCGCACTGCCAGATGACAGACACTGTTACCCTCACCAAGATAGTTAGATGGATGGGGTATCAGCCAAGGTATGTGTCATACTTGGGCCTTCCCCATGGTGGACCTTCGTGACTGGCCTCATCTATGGGGTAACTTTGAGACAGGCCTTGCCTACATGGGGAGGGCAGGGAGTGCCTTAAATACTGATCCTGCTCCTGTGGGAAATCAGAACAGGTCCCATTCATTGTGGGTAGCCTCAAAGTCAAGTCTTACCCTTGGGGGGTTGGGGAAATCATAGAGACAGGCCAGGCCCATTGCGGGGAACTTAGCGACAGATCTCACCTAACAGTAGTATCTAAAATCAGGCTCCACCCACCAAGGGGGCCTTGGAGACAAATTCCACCCACCACCAGGATCTAGAGACAGGCCCTGCCACCTTAAGACAGGGTTCTTAAAGACAAGTCTTGACCATAAGAGGACAAGAGAGACAGCTGATACCCCACATTCACTGGGTGGAGGGCAGGAAATTAATGAAGAAGGTCCATTAGGGCCTCCTTAGAAACAGACTGCACCTATCAGTGGGATCTGAGGGACAGGCTAAATCCACTAGGGGGCCCTGTATACAGTTATCACTGGCCAAGGAGGCCTTAGAGATGGTTTCTGCCTAACAGTGGAATGTGAAGAAAAGACCCCATCTACCAGAGGGGACACTAGAGATAGACCAGTAGGGCTTAAGTAGCAGGCTTCATCTTTCCAGGGCCTGGGAGATGGGCCCTGAACCCCAGGGCTTGTAGCAAAGGCATCACTCACTCCCAGAGTCCCTTCATGGCTCACCTCCTCACAAATGGCCCCAGTGATGGTCACCGGGAAGATGCGCACAGTGCCACGCCCCAGATTCTCCCGTTTCCTCTTCTGGCTAAATGCTCTGAGTTCTTTCTTCTCCTCCTCTTCCAGTGCAGTACAGTACTGTGCCTAGGGTAGCAGGGTTCATCCAGGCCCCGTCCCTAAAGTCTGTCCCCACCCCCCAACCCTCTCCCAAATTTCATCCATGCTCAAAAAGTTTACTTCTAGGCCTTTGTATAGATGGTGCTTCCTGCCTGAAATACCCACCGCTGACCTCCTTCCTCTCCCAAGGCCCAGCTGTGGTTTTGCAAAGGAATGTCCCCTGATTGCCCCTGCCGTCCAGACCTTTTACCTCAGATCAGCTCACCTTTTCTCCTCTGACCCTGCCTATTTCTTTCCAGCAGCCCAGCATTTGCCTAGGCTGTGCCCCCTACCTGGCATGCCCTTCCTGTCTTTTCTCTCCTCACCTCACTGTCGTGTGGAGGCAGCTGGTGCAGCAGCTGCTTGATCCTGTATTTCTCCCCGGAACTGTTGACATAGGGGACCTTGTCCTCTGGGAGGCAGCTGAAAAACTGGTATACCTAAGAGGACATGGGGGATGAAAGAAGAAATTGAGACCAGGGATGAATTGGAATGCAGTGGTATGGTGGGTCTTTACTTCTCTGAGAAAATTAAAGTCTTCAAAAGAGAACTTCTGACTTCCTCTATCTCTCCTTCCTCCAGGCTGGATCATTTCTGTCACCTCTCCAAAACATGCTGAGAGTTCCCTCATGTCTTGACCCCACTTTTTCCTCCAGCTACTGCTTCACTTTTCTCCTTACCTTTACAGAAAAAAATTCTCAGAAGAGCTGTTTGCACTCACTGTCTCCATTTCTTCTCCTTCAGTTCGCTCTAGACTACACTCCACTTAGCTTTCCCTGCCCCTTCAGTCCCCTGCCCTTCCTCCAAATTTGTTCCTGTCACGGTCATCAATGACATACACATTGTTAAAGTTATTGTTCAGGTCTCAGTCCTCATCCAACTTGACCCATCAATAGCAATGGACACAGCTGATGACTCTCTCTTCCTGGAAATACTTTGTTCCCTTGGGTTCCAGGACACACACCATCCTGGGTTTCCTCTTACCCAAAGGAAACCTATTGGCCACTCCTCTGTCCTTCATTTGGTTCCTACCCAACTAGTTGACCCCAAAATATGAGTGGGTCCTCAGGCTCAGTCCTTGGTCCTCTTGCCTCTGTCTCCCTTCACTTGCTTGAGAACCACATCCAACCTTATGGCTACAGATACCATTTCGAGGCAAATGCCTCACAAACACACTTCCAGCCTTATGACCTCTCATTTGAGTTCCGGGCAACATGGCTGCTCAGATATCTAATGTGCATCTGTGCCAAAACCAAACTAATGCTTAGAAGTGCTCCTGCCTTGGCCTGACCCAGAGCAGTTAATCCAACCACCCTTAGGGGCATCTTTGATTCCTCTCTCTCACATATCCACAAATAAATCCTTTCAGCTCCACTTTCAAAATATAACCAGAATTTGCTTACTACTTCTACTGCCAGCACTTGTTATGGGTCACCTAGACTATTGCAGTAGTCTCTCCTTCACTGGTACCCTGCTTCCACCCTCACTCCTACAGTCTGTTCTACACTCAGCAGCCAGAGGAATCCTGTTAAATCCTAGGACAAATCACATCCCATTTCTGCTCACAACTTTCTTGTGGCTTTTTCCTCATTCAGAGTAGACATTCAAGTCCTCTCCATGGCCCCTCCCCACCACCTCTCTGACCTCACCTCCACTCTTCTTGTTGCTCACTCTGCTCTAATGCACAGGTCTCTTCACACCCACCAAGCACACTCCTGCCTGAAGGCCTTTGCATTAGCTATTCCCTTTGCCTGGATTGCTCTGACTTCAGATTTCTGCATAGTTAGTTCACTTTTCACCTTCTTCAGGAAGCTCAAACATCATATTCCCACACAGGCTTACTTGTGCACCCTATTTATAATTCTAAAATGTCCACTCCCCCTTCTCTGCTTTTTTTATTTCATGGACCTTACATCATCTGACATATTTTTTATTTAGCTGTTTGCTTATTAAATGTTGCTTCCTACCCAAATCTAGTTGTTTTGTTTTGTTCACTGTTGTGTCCTCTGTGTCTGGAACAGTGTCTGACATGCAGTAGGTGCTCAACAGCTGTCTGTTGAATGAATTAATCAATGGAGATGTGGTGAATGGAGTGCTGGGATAACCCCTGAGGTAAGGGGTAGAGCAGGGATGGGGTGAACAGGCTCTGGGGAAATGGCCCAGTGATCACTCAAGGTTCCCTGTGAGTTTGGGGGGTTGACCACTCCTAGATCACAGACAGCTCAGAAAGACAGGCACAGTCTGACCATATACCCTATTGTTGCTCCAGAAATAGGTTTTCACCTGAGTGTGTGTGTGTGTGTGTGTGTGTGTGTGTGTGTGTGTGTGACTGTGTGTGCACCCACTGGAGAGCAAGAATGGGTGGTGCCTTCTGGTCACCTGCTCGGGCTTGAGGCCAGGGGGCACCCAGGCATATTCCTCTGAGGCACAGCCTGAGTCATCATCAGAGATGGAGTGGCGCTGGAAGTCTGAGATTAGCCGACACATGATGCGTTCCAGGTCCAAAGGCACCGTGTGCACCGCGTGCTCCTCTCGCGGGCATTTGCAGTGTTGGCAGATCTTTCTGAGGGGGCCAGGATGGGGGTCAGTTACTAAGGGGTAGTCCACTTGAACCCCTCAACAGCCCAAGTAAATCCAACTCAGGGGCAAAAACATGTAGATTATCACCACCAAAGGACCCTGGGCCCGGGGTGTGGCTGAGAGAAGGTGGGGCTGAGTCTGGGGGCAAGAGGTGAAGGAGTGGGGCTGTGGCGGAAGTCTCCAGGCCTTCCCAAGACTTTCAAATCAGGGATGGGCCAGAGTAGGGGCGGGCCGGGCTCTGAGTCTGAGACTGGGAGTTACACAGCTTACCCTCAGGGCTGGTTCTGGACATTGTGGGGGAAATTTCCCTGGAGGTGGGCTCTAGCCTATGCTGAGGCTCTGAACTTGTGAATAATGCTCTGCTGTGGTATGTTATGGAATGTTTGGGGTACAGGACTTCAGTAGGAGGATAGGGCACTAGGCCAGAGAGAGGAGTTCCTAGCCCAAGAAGGGCGATGGAGGTCAGTCCTTGGTGCTCAGAGCCCAGGACCTAGGATCTTCCTAAGGATGGGACTCAGGCTTGGGGAGGGCAAGTCTGGGAGTGAGGCTATGCCCTGGGTGGAGATCTCTTGGGAAAGGGACAATAGGGAATGAGTCAGAGGGTGGGGTTCTGAATCGGAGCAGGAAGCTCCCCAGTTGAGCTTACACTGTAGACCACCACGGCCCCCACCTCCCACCACCCCCCTTCCAGTCTAGGGGTGTAGCTTAAGCCTCTGGGGCAGTTACCCTGAAGGTGAGGCCCTGACCAAGGCGAGGCCTGGGATGGTCACCTACCTCCAGCCATGCAGCAGGAAGCCAGGGCACTCCTCCCTGCAGGAGTTGCAGGGCTGGCCGCGGTCTGGGTCCTCAGCCTCTGGAGGCTGTAGTGGGCGGGGTCAGACGCCGGCGGCACAGGGAAGAGAGGGGGCGGGGTGGAAGAAATCAATGCCCGCCTCCCCAGTCCAAGGTCCGCAACTGCAGGCTGGGGCCTGTCCCACCAGGGTAGCGCTGGGCAGGGTGGGACCGCGCCCGCAGCGCAGGGGAGGGAGACACAACAGAGGCAGAGGCGGGACAGCTAAGACCATTTCCCTATATACCCTCTTTTCAGGGGATTTCCCCTCCCCAGGCCAGTCTCAGACTCCCCTCACCCAGCCTGAACATCCCCTTCCCCACGCCTCTGATTCTTCTAGGACTCAAATACCTCCTCCAGAACTCAGTACTCCCCGCATTCAGAGCACAGAGTCCCTAATCTGAGGGTCATCCTCAGGCCTCATCTCAGCCCCTTCTCCACCCACGAGGCCAGCAGCACTCCATTAACACAGGGTAGGGGTCTGAGACCCCATCCTTACTTGGGATCCACACATAAAACTCCCCGGCCCCTACCCAAACTCTGGCTTCACCCTTTCATATCCAAGGAACTGGAGACCCTTCTCCAGGACTTCAGGAGGCCCCTGATCCATTCAGAAACTCTACCCCAAGAAACCTTGGCCCTTACCCCTCATATTCTAGGGCTATTCACTCCTCTGAACCACCAAGCCCAGACCACACCCAGAGATCCCTTGCAAAGGAAGAGAGAGATCCACCTATCTAGAAAGTCAAAGGCTCCCTCACTGGAGCAGAAAAGCCTGGAAGCCTTCTTTCGTCAAATCCCAATACCCCGACCCTTAGTATTGGGCACCTCAGGAATGTAGAACCTCATTTTTCAGTTCACCTTCTGCCAAAGTCAAGCCGGGGGGTCTTTTCCCTCAGAAGCTTAAAAGGCCACTGTTTCATCCAGGACCCCAAGACCCAATCTTTTGGCCTTCAAAATCTCCTTCCATAATTCACACGAGAGGGACACACACTAGGTCCTTGGGTTGCTGATAAAGGTGGATCAGGGGTCGTGGATCACCAGATCTTCATGTTCCTTCATCTACATACTTCCAGCAGCCCCAGCCAATTTGATCTAGGAATTCTGGGGATGGGAATTACCACACCCTCGATGGAGCGTCTCTGCGCTATCCCATGCCCCTTCTCCTAGGCCTCAGTTTACCCCAGACCCCGCCACTACCCTGTCTCGCTCACCGCGCGCCCAGAGCGGCGCCTCCGGGACCCACGCACAAACATGGCGCGAGCGGGCAGGGTCAAGCCGAGCTGGTCAGGCAAATGGAATCTTTGCGGCCACCAGGTTACAGGTTATCGCGTGTCCAGCCGGGGAGCTCTGTTCCGTAAACCTGACACCAGTTGGGGAGGAGCACGCCCTGCAGCTGCCGCCTCTGGGACTGTAGTTTCTCTGGGGCCAAGGCGCCCCCTGTCTAGGGGCGAAGGGCACGCAACCTAGCAGCGCGGCACAAGAGAGCTCCTCTGCCTTACTGCCGTGGGCTCCAGAACCCCAAGGTACCACATGGCATTTCACAGGACTTTCTAGGGCTTGAGGGCTCTGTAGTGGAGGAGGGAGGACTTGGAAGTGGTGACCTGACTTCAAGGAGTGGGGCGCTAGGGTACTTGTACTGGTGCTTCGTGTTAATTTATCTTGGATGTTTATTTGGGGGAGTTGTTTAAATCACCTCTTGGCCCCCTCCCCACTAGTGATGTTCCGAGGAACTCTTCCCCAGATGAATACTGTAAGAATGGTCCTCAACTCCATGTAGCTCCATCTGGTGCTCCCTCACCCCCATCAGAGAGTTAGATCTTATACACCTCCACAGGTCCCTGCTCCCATAGCTTCAGAGCCAGGATTATCTGAGATTTATGGGGAGGAGGTTAAAATCACAGGCCAGGTTCCCATGCCCTCTTCCCCTCTCTCCCCTATCTTTACAGGCTCAGGTGTCACGCCAGTCCTGAAAAATAGATTTTAAAACCTTCCTTCCCTTGTTCCCATTTTTCTCTCTTCATTTACACATTCTTTTCCCTGAGCTCAGCCCCAGAGCTGAGAGTCTCTCCTTGGTATTCTCAGGCTTTCCAGTGTCCTGGGGCTGGAAGGAGAGGGGCCCGGAGGCAGTCAGAACTTGGGCTCCGGCCCAGGTCTCTAACTAGGCTTAGTGGAGGCCTCAGTCAGCTGGGCCTTTTCATCGCAGGCGCTATTAGTACACCTCTGTCACTTACCGCTTCTCCTGGCCCCAGAGAAAAGTTGGGGAGGGGTTAAAGGGAATGAATGAATGAATGAATGAATGAACGAACCAACTAAGGAGTCACCCTAGCACCCTGCCTCCTGGCCTCACAGCCTAGCCAGTCTCCTGGTTTTCCAGCTGGGGCGGAGGCAAGGAAATGGAGAGACAGCAGAGTCTGAAGAATATGGGGACAAGAGGGTAGAGGAAAGTCTCTCTGTGAAGTATGGGCCCTGTTCGAAACTCTTGGGGATTTGAGGACAGAGCTGTGAAGGCGAGTGGCTAAGGGACTAGAATTAGAACGGAACCCTAGAAAGTCAGCGCTTTCTGTGGCCTGTAGTGGGGCTTTGGGCAGGGTTCTCAGAGGGTGACATAGAATAATCAGCAGGCGAGGCTTCATCAAGGATGCTGCTCAGACAAATCCATTGGAGGAGTCTAAAATGGTGGGGTGACTTGATTGGCATCCAGCAGGTGGGAGGTGGAGCTTCCTCTCACCTTCTCTCCCCCATCTCTCCCTTTGTATCTCCCAAAAAAGACACACCGAGAAGGCTGAGCCGAGTGGACTAGGTGGCTGAGGAGTTTATTTAGGGGAAGAGAATTAATCATATTTGTTCTTCCTCGGGGAAGGAGTCTCCAAACAATACCAAAGGGCAGGAGAAAGGGTAGGGGAGTCTGGTGGGGTGAGAGTGGGGCCACAGCCAGACAAAATGGCAACACACAGTCACAGGCACTACTGACATCACAGACACAGCAGAAGGTCTAAGATAGGGGCTCCATATCAAGACTCCAACCACCCTGGGAGGGGTGGGGGTGTGGAGGGAGGAGGCAATAGAAAAGGAGAAGAGGGCTGGGCTGGCCCCACAGACTCAATTGGCTCTGTCCTCTGATTACCTAGCTATCCTGTTGCAGGGGTGGGCAAGGGTGTGTGTGGGTGCTTCTCTCTAGATCCCACCCCTTACTCTTCAAACCATATCTCTCAGCTCTCCCCAGGCCCCAGCCTTGGCCAGGGATAGTACCCACTACCCCTACAAAACCCATCCTGCAGGCCCTAGTCACTGCCAAACTTGCCCACTTTAACGTGTTTTCTTTACTGCCCCACTGCGGGGTAGAGGGGCAGGCTGATCCTTACGAAACTGCCAATCACGCCCCACTCTAAGCCCCGCCCAATCTAGAACCCTGACCACATCTTCACTCAAGCCCGGCCTATTCCTGAATCTCCCTTCTTGCCAGTCCACTTTAGAATCCATCTCAGTCTCCAGAATGTTTCAAGCCACACCCCTTCCATAGACTCAGGTCCTAATCCAAGACCTTCCCACTCTGGAGCCTCACCCACTTGCCTGGTTCAAGCTCCACCCCTTCCAGAACACAGCGTTCTTCTAAACCTGTCCCCAAGCCCCTTTTCCAAAGAACCAAGTCCTACTCCAAGCCCTGCTCACTTTGGGGCCCATAGCTGCCTCATTCAAAGCTCCACCCTTTCTAGAACCATGCCCTCAGCCTCCTTCAGCTTCACTCTAGAACGCTCCAGAGCACCCCTCTCCTTTGGATTCCACTTCTAATATGTCTAGAACTCAACCCCGCTGCTTACTAGTCCCCTCCACTCCAGAGCTCCTCTCTAAAACCACTTTGGGTCCCAATCCCCCAAACCCTGCTTACATCCTCATCTTGGGGTTAAATTTTCTGTAATGGCCCCTGTTCAACATTGCTGGAGGAATCAAAGGCCAGAGTTGGGAGGAGGGGAGGGAAAAGGGATAGTTTGAAGTCATGCCCATCTTCCCCACACAGTGAGGTCTATCTCCTGTCTGTCTCCCTTTCGAAGTCCTCCCCAATCTCAGGGCACAGGGCCAAGGAACAGAGAGGGGCCAAGAGATGTAGGGGAAGGGCTAGGGGTAAAAGAGGGGCCCACTCAAGATTGGACCCCTAATGCATGAGAGGAATAGAGTGGGGGTAGGGCTCAGACAGACAAATAGATATCTATATCTATATATATATATCTATATCTATATATCTATATATCTATATCTATATCTGTATATATATATATATATATATATATATATACACACACATACATACACACATACACACACACACACGCATATACATACAGAAAGAAAGACAATAAGACAGTTTAGGGTCTCCTGGCTTGAGGGGTGGAGACCTGGGGTATAGGGGTGAGAATGGGGGCAGGCCTTCTCCTGAGCTCTTGCCCACCCTTGGGGTCCTCCTGGGCTGCACCAACCTGTGGAGATAAAAGACACAGAAAGGAGAGGAGGTTCAGACACAGATGGTGCCCTTAGGGAGCGGTTGGGCTGCTATGCCTTCGCCCTGGCTTTACCCACTGCCTGTCATGCCTTTTCTTCATTTTTCCTTCACTTGGAGTCCTGGAATCAGCTTCATCCCAGCTGCCTCTACTGGGAAGATATACCTTGCCCCACTAGGTTAGGTGCTGAAGAAATTATGGTCCCCACTCCCCCAACCCAAAGAAATTTGTTAATAGGAACTGTTCTAGTCATTGGTAATAAACTATATTGAGCCAAACAAAGATTCTCATCTTTGTGGAGCTTACATTGTAGCAGGAGAGACAGACTTCAAATAATCACCATAATGTATAAAGTCGTCTAGCATAATATAAGGTAATAAATGAAATTGAAAAACAAAAAGTAGACCAGAGAAAGTGGATTAGGAGTGCCAGTAGGGGAAGGGAGGTGGCTCTAGTAAGTAGGGTAGTTAGAGAACTTATTTGAAGTGACACCGGAATAAAGAGTTAAGGAGGTGAGGGAATGAGCCATGCAGATAAATAAGGGGAAGAGCTTTCCAGGTAGGGGGTATAGCAAAGTGCAAAGGTCCTGGGGTGGGATCATGTTTACTGTGTTTGTGGAACAGCAAGGAAGGCAGTGGAGCTTGAGTGGAATGAGCAAGGGAAAGTGGTGGGAAGTGATGTCAGAGAGGTAGGTAATGGGGTCATATAGGGCCTTGTGGACTAGATTGTGAGTACTTCACCTTTGACTCTGAATGAGGTGTAAGTCATGGAAAGATTCTGAGCAGAGAAGAGTAAAATGAGAGTAAAAAGTTTTATGTTATGTTGTTCTAGCATTTCCTCAATACATATTTCTTAACATGAGCAGTACTCTAAGTCAGTGTTCCCCAACCTTTTTGGCACCAGGGACCAGTGCTTCTATGAGAATCTAATGCCTGATGATGAGGTAGAACTGAGGCAGTGATGATAGATAGCACAGGGGAGCAGCTGTAAATACAGATAAAGCTTCACTGCTTGCCCGCTGGTTGTTCACCTCCTGCTGTGCAGCCTAGTTCCTCACAGGCCACGGACCAGAATCGGTCCACAGCCCAGGGAGGTGGGGACTCCTGTTCTAAGTGATGTGTATACAGCATGAATAATTTCATGGTCATATCCCCTTATTACAGACTGTAATAAGAAAAACACAGGGTACTATTAGAGAGATAAGAAAGTGGATGTAAGGAGCTGGCCAGGTGAGGTTATTAGTGTGTGTTGTTGTGAAACTCTGCGGGTAAAGTAAGTACTGAGACCTTGAAATTGTACTGTACCTGGCACGTCCAGATGGCCAGTGTGGCTGGAACAGGGTGTGTGTGGGTGGGGGGAGGGGTGATAGGGAATGAGAGGTCAAGGGGCTAGATTGTATAGGCCCTGTGAAGCCTTTGGCTTTGAATCTGAGTGAGATGGGAGCCCTGGCAGGGCTCTAAGCACAGGAGGACGGTGGCCTGATTTAGGATTTAATGGGATCCCTTCCAATGCTGTGAATAGAACAGAACAGGAATGAAGGTGGAAACCTGTTAAAATATCCAGGGTATATAACAGTGAGAAGTGGGAATATTATGGATATATTCTGAAGATGGAGCCAACAGGGATTTTGGGGGAATTAGATGTGAGATGCATAATAAACTCCTCCCTGCCCTTCCCATCCTTGCCAAGTGCCAGAGCTACCTCTAGCTACATGTTGCCACTTCCTTGCCTTTCCCCTTTCACGCAATCTCCCTTCCTCTTCTCCCCATTTCTCCCCCACCCACATATGCAAGGGAAATCTTATTTCTCTTTTCAGGTCCAGCAAGAAGGCCAGCAAGCCTTTCCAATGTCCCTGTCCCGCCCCTTTTCCTTCTTTGAAATTCCACACCACCTCCTTCACCTTGAAAGTTGAGGAGAGGTAGATCTATCTCAATGCCCACTCCTGATTGCTGAGCTTGTCTAACCTTCATGACCCAAGACCATTTACCCACCATCCAGTGGCCTTATAACATACTGCCTTATCGATGAAATATATCACCTCCTCTTCCCTCTGCTGCTCCAGTGCTCCACTGATTCTTCACTAGGCAGGTACACCTGCTATTCCCTCCTTTCATTGATTACTTTTCCCGTTTCTCTCTCCCCACCCTTTCCGCAGAGCCACACTATCTTTCCTATTGGCTTTTTATTCTGCCCACCTACAAGCACCACTTTCCTGCTCTCCATTCACTGGATAGGATTTTGCTCTTAGCATGTAGCTCCGCTTCTCTATTGGTTCCTTCAAACTCCCACCCTTACTTGCAGCCAGCGTCTCACGTACCATTTACACCAGACTCTTATTGGTTCACTAACCCGCCCATCTCCTTTCAAGTACCCTCCTTGGTCACACCGCCCATCAATCACTCACCAGACTACATCTGATTGGAGAAGGAGGTGGGCGCACCCTGAGGGCCATAGCCTTGCTGCCCATACTCGCTCTGAGGCCCATAGCTACCGCCAACGCCACCGGAGGGCTGCCCGTAGTCAGGCTGGTAGCCGCCCTGGGGCCCATAGGAGTCCTGGGGCCCGTACCCGCCGGGGCCCTGACCGTAGCCCGCTTCGCTGTAGGCGTCCCCAGGCGCCGGTTGCTTCTCTGGGGCACCGGGAGGCGCGCGCAGGAATGGGGCGGCCCAGCCTGTCTCCTTGAACACGAACCACAGGTTGCCGACCCAGAGCACCAGGTTCAGGAAGCCGAACACCTACGGGGAGACAAAGCCCAGCTGTTGTCCCACGCCCATTGCCTTGGCGGTCCCAGGGAATGTTGAGGCTGCGCTAGTTGGGCATGGATCCTCTGGCTTCAAGGGTGGTGGTTTTTGAAACCCGGACTCTCCGAGTCCCAGCGCATGAACATCAATGTGCAGAAAAGTCACCTTGGGGGGTGAGGCAGGGCATGTTAGAATTCAGATTCCCGGAGATGTTGAAATCTGGTAATAATACTATTATATGTGTGTTCATATATGTGCACATCTACATGTTATATATAAACATTATAGATATATAATACATAGTAAATCTAAATTTACAATATAGTAAAATGTTAAGCATAAACTTTGATGAAATATGTAAATGTACCACTAATAGATCCATAAGAACACATATGTGTGCACACAAATGTGTATAGCTACACATGTATAAAGTAAATACATTGACATTAAAACGAATACATGCTTTATAAATACAAAAATGTTTTATATGTATGTAAAATATATACAATTTAATTCAACTTTTGGACAGGAAGTAATATCTCCACTTTATAGTTGAGAGAACTGAGGCCCAGAGGGACTAAGTTGCCTAAGTCTCACAGCCAACAAGTGACAGAATGACTTGAAATCTTAATATCTGTTACATTTGTATACAACTTACATATGCCAAGCACTTTGTATGTTATTAGCTCACAAATACTCAACTTTGGAACAGGACCCATTCTAAGTTTTCAATTTATATGCTCATACTGAGGCCTGAGAAGCAGAATAACTAAGTTCAGGTAACAGTTTATAAGTGGCAGAACTAGGATTTGAGCTCAGACTCTGAACAGTAGGGGGCATCCAGGCTGGAAATTCTCTAAGTTATTCATTCACATTGTATATAAGAAAACTGAGGTCCCAATAAGGTACTGAGTTGCCGGAGTTTTTATGTGACTAGGCTGGGCTTGGGATCCACGTCTCCCAAACCTAACTGGACAGAAGATTTCAGGTTCCTCTCTTGGGGACAGTCTGTGGTGTCACGTGGTTACGATTGCTAGCCAATCTTTCAAGACTCTGTTATTGGTATGCCTTTTCCAAGGAGCTCTCTTGGATTTCCTCTGAATTCTCCTCTCATTCTCACACCACCACCCCCTGTGCCAGACTGTAAATGACCCAGTCTCCCTTCCCAGCCAGCCCAGCCAGCTTCTCAGGGCTTACCACCGAGGTGTTGAGGCCAGAGGTCACAGGGTCTCTTATCTCCTTGCATGTATTCTCCTTCAGGTGGCAGCTAGGTATGCCCTTGATAACGGTTTCTGGGTCTGTGGCCATTTTCACATCTGACAGCCCCTTGGCCCATGCTGACGAGCTAACCAGCCACATGAAGGCAAACACTGCAGTGGCCAGGAAGTCCTAGGATGGGCAGGGGAGAGCAAGATGGCACTGTGAATGGGCTGCTTGATGCCAGGCTGTGAGGCCTTTCTAGGGGAAGGGGTCCCCAGAAGAGGTCTGTCTCTCCCCTGCCTTGTCCCCAACAATCACTCAAAGGTAGCTCTTTTAGTTTGGGCTTGTGTATGTGACACAGAGGGTGTGGGAGTGTGTTTGTGATATGTGGGTATGGGTGTGTGCGTGGGGGGAAGTTCTGTGGGATAGTTGCCAAATCTGTGGAAAGTACTGTCTTTCCACTTTCTTCTGAATGTGTTATTTGAGTCTGGGATAAGGATGTATCAGTATAGCTGTGTAGGAATCAGTTTGTCTATGTGGCATGACAAGTATGACTGTCACAGTGAACCTCTGTGTGCTCTTTTCTTTGATCTAGACTGTGTGGTTGTAGGAGAGGTGGCAGGTTTCCAGGTGTAGGCCTGTCTGAGAATCTGTGTGGGCTATGATCTGTGTCCCTGTCATAGTGTGAAAGTGTGTCCATGTCATTCTATGATTTGGTATTCCTGATGCTCATAGCAACAGCAACAGCAGCAGTAACATGCATGGCTGTTCCAATGGTTGCTTGCATGTAGGCTTGTCTGGGATTTGGTGTGGCCTATGAACATGACTGTCTCCCCAAGGCTCTGTGTCCCCTGGCCCCTGCATGCAAGTGACTGTGGGGGCTCACCAGCATGGGCCCTTTGTTGTTCTCTCGGTACTTGTTCTGCAGAAAGATGTAGGTGGCCAAAGCCCCCATGGAGTAGAGGAACGCAAACACAGCCACGGTGACAAAGAATTCGGCTGATGAGGAGTAGTCCCCCAGTAGGAAGACTTTGGAAGCGCCCCCTTTGCAGTCGGGTGCATCAAAGTACACTTGGTGCAGCCTGCAGAGAGAGGTGGGCAGGTGTGGCCCAGACCCTAAGAACCCCCTCCCCGCTGCCCATGAGTCTCCCAGATTGATAAGGTCCCAGGAAGAGGAGGAAATACCATCCACAGAGCACCTACTGTGTACCAGTCGCATATTATTGATTGCTCATAGCATCCTCGTGAAATAAATCTTATTTACCCCTTACTCCAATCCAGCCACCTTGGCCCCTTGGTTATTCACAGAACACACCAGGATCTGTCCCACCCCAGGATCTTTGCACTATAATGCTCTTCTAGATAGCTTTATATTTTACACTCTTCATCTCCTTCAAGCTTTGCTCAATTGTCCACTTCTCAATGAAGACTTCCCTGATCTTACTATCTAAAATTAAACCCAATTGTTCCCTCCTACCACCCTTAGCCCCCTTCCTTGGTCCATTTTTCACTGTAGCAGTGATACCCCAACTGACATACCTTTTATTTTCTTGATTTTTGCTGTAATTACAAGAAGGTAGGGCTTTCCCTTCGTTTTGTTCACTGCAGTGTCTTTAGGGTCTGACGTGCTGCCATAGTAGGCACTCAATAAATGTTTATTAAATAAAATGTACAGAGGCAGAAACAGAGGCTTGGTGAAGTGCATTGACTTTCCTAAAGTCACACAACTGGCGAGAGAATAACAAGAGTTGGGATCTGAACCCTGTGTTTTCCCCCTAGGTATTGACTCTTCTCCCTATCTTAGTTCAGATATACAAGAGAAAGAAGCATATGCTTAGCGGAGGAGAGCCCAGAGACTATAAAATAGGAAAAGACAGATGGGTTGTAGAAGGGATCCTGGAACTGGATGTGTATATGGGGGAGGGCGTGGCGCAGATTGGGAAGGCATTGGGGCTAAGGCCTTTCTCATGGTGTGATAGAGGAAGGATTATAGGGATAAATGTGTGTGGGGAAGACGGCTGGGGTCCCAGAGCTCTTGCTTCAGGTTGGAGGATAGGATCCTGAGAATGAGCAAATAGTGCCAGTGCCCTTGTGTAGCAAAGGTCCCAAGGCTTACATGTACTGATTCTCTACTAACCACTTACATAATTGCCTCATTTAATGTCTCCCACCCACAGTTTTCTAAAGCAGGCATTATTATACCTATTTTACAGATGAACAAACAGAGGCTCAGCAAGATTAAGTTACCTGCTCAAGGTTGTGCAGCTGCTAAATGTTGGAGTTAGGAATTGAATTTCAGTTTGAGTTTCTGGGTTTCTAGCATGCTGGGTTGGGAGAGAAGGTATCCATTGGTGAATGAAAGGCCCTTAAGGGAGTATTGGGGTAGTTGGTGGATTGGTCAGGGTAACCCAGGGCATAGATGTTTTCCTAGAGAACTGTGGGTAAAAGGCAGATCCTTAGGACCTGAGGCCAAGGCATGGGAAGTGTTAGGGGGGAGGTCCACAAATTTTTGTGGTCTTATGGATTCCCAAAGGACTTGCTTTTGGCAGCATCCCATGCTTCCAGCTCTCTCTACTTCTCCAAACTCTCTTCCCTGGGTTCTGTGAACCAGTAGATCCTTGGTTGCCCCTCTGCTTCTCAGACCACATCTCCCTAGCACCTCCTTTTCTTTTCAACCACTGTGCAGGGCCTGTGCTGGGCTTTCCTCTCTTCACTCTGCTCTCTCACCCTGAATGATCTCATGAACATCTATTTACCCTTAATGCTCAAAAAACTCCCAATTTCCAACTCAATTAGTGACCTCTTTCCTGAGTCTCTTAAGCTTATTTATTTTTCTTATGTTAACGAACACTAATGAAGTGCTTATTGTATGCCTGGCATGGTGCTAAACACTTTACAAGTATTAATTCATTTAATATTCATCATAACCCTCTAAGGTGAATATTATCATATTTTACAGATAAAGAAATTGAAATCTAGAGCTGTTATGTGACTTGTCCAAGTAGTGGAGGAGCCTCAGAAACCTTTATTCAAATTGTGTCTGTGGGTCTCTGTCTCCTCACTCCCTAGGAGGTAAGCATCTCCTTGAGGGCAGTAATCTTGCCTGCTTGTGCTCACTCTTGTATACCTACCAACCAACACAGAGTGTGAGCTCAATAAATATCAGGACTGTTTAACTGGCTTTAGTCATTCCTTATAGCTAAACAGCATCCTCTCATTATTTTCTATCATAAAACCCTGCATGAAGATCCTCTCCATGAATTTCTCCCAATCTGTAACTATCTTCTTAACTGATTTATTTATTATAATGTTGGTTCCATGAGGGTAGGGAGTTTGGTCTGTCTGTCTGTTTGTTTTGAGTTTTTTTTTTCACAGTTATGTTCCCAGCACTTTGAGCAGTACCTGGCATATAACAGATTCTCAAAAAAAATGTGTATGGAAATGAATGAGTGGGAATTAAATAATAATATTGGCTGACATTAGTTGAGTACCTACTTCATTAAGGCTATATCTACTTATATACTTTCACTTTTGAACCTTGTTTATTGCCCATCTCCTGCACCTTTCCTTCACTAGACAAAAGCCAGAGAGAAATGGCCTATGCCTATCTTGCTCACCACATGTCCTAGATGTCCAGAACAGTGCCAGGCACAAGGTAGGTGCTCAGTGCATGTGTAGTGACCTGAATGGCTGTGGTATCCTGAGGCAGGGACTGGGCAGGAGCCACTGGGAAGGTGTTTGGAAGTCTCACCTCACCCCCGCCCTCTCTCAGGTCTGTGGGGGTTCCAGGGGTGGGCTAGGGTGGGGGGCACACCTGAACGGGTACTCGAATTCGACCCAGATGCTGAGGTTACTGTGGGTCTTGTTGGCACAATCCACACTCAGCTGGAGCTCCCCACTGTAACTGCCGCATGTGGCAAAGGCGAAGATGGCAAAGACCTTGGGCAGTAGGGATGGGAATAGCCACAGTGAGCTTATGTGCACATAGGATGGGGGTGCCTTCCTCTGGACAGATCAGAGCTCAGCACAGGCAGCAGCAGATGGGCCTGTTCCCACCCCCACCCCTAATCAGGGCTTATCAGGTCCAAGGACAAGCTGATTACAGGGGTGTGGCTGTCTCTTCCTGTCTTTTACTAATATCTCTCTCTGTCTACCTCTTATGCTCTGGCCCCCTCTTTCTCTCTCTCTTCTGTCTCGGTCGCTCTATTTCTATGTCTCTGTATTTCTGTCTGTCTCTGTTAGTCTCTGTGTCTCTACTTCTCTTGGTATCTCTTTGTCTCTGTTTCTTTATGTGTCTTTGTCTTCTTCAGATGTCTCTTTGTCTCTCTATATCTGTTTCTCTCTCTGCCTTTCTAGTATCTCTGTGTGTCTCTTTCTGTCTCTTTTCTGTTTCTCTGTGTGAATGTATGTCTCCCTCTATGTCTTTCTGTTTCTTGGTCTGCCTGTCTCTATCTCCCTGCTCTGTCTCTCACTAGGTCTCTGTATGGTGCTCTCTGTCTCCCTTGTGCCTCTCTTTCTCTGTGTATCAGTCTCTCTTTTTCTCTTTTCTCTGAGTGTCTCTTTTTCTCTCTCTGTCTCTTTCTCCCCCCACCCTGTTTTTTTCTATGTCTCTTCCTGTGTCTATTTTTCTTTGCATCTCTGTTCTCTGTGCATCTTTCTCTGTCTCTTTCTCTCCTCTCTCTAATATCTCTCTTTTCCTTGGTGTTTCCATCTGTCTCCATCATTCCCTGTCTCTCATTCTGTCTTTTTCACTGTCTCTAGTTTTCTCTTGGCTTTGCATCTCTCCCACAGCAACTGGCTTCAGGGTTCACCTCCTCTGCCTCTCTGTCATCTCAGGAGAGGAAGTAGGATGTCAGAGTCTTCCACTTCACAATGCGGGTACCCTTGGCCTTATGTGATGTCACTTTACATCCCATTCATTCTCTGGTCCCAAGACCCTGGGACTTCATCCTGGAGTCCCCTTCCACCCTAAACCACCCATCCATTTCTTGCTTCCCACCCCTAGTCCACTCTACTATTCTGGACCCAGCTACCTACCTATCTCTCTTTGCCCACAGCCCAGACCACACTCACCCATTGCAGCACTTTCACGAAGCCAAGGGGCTCCTTGACCACCCGGAACTGACCCCCGGCCACCAGCTGAGGAGAAAATCAGTGGGGAAGGGGTGGGGTTGTTTGGAATGGAGAGGGAGGTGAGGAGCAAGGCCCCAGGTGATGACCTCTGGGGATAGGGCATTTGACCTCCGGGAGGGAGTAAAGACGTTACATTTGGAGAAGGAGTGAGAACAAGAAAGTGACACTTCTGGAGAGGTGTGGGAACAGGGTCTCTGAGAAAAGACCCCCAGGGTTTAGAATTGGTGGGAGGTTTGGGGAGATGGTAAGAAAGATGGCAGAGGGGGTCAGGGGTGAGGAAGATGGGAGTGGAGTCAGGATGAGTTAAGAAAAGGAAGGTCTGAAATGCTAAAGGTAAGTCAGATGGTGAAGGGGATCAGGTGGAGGGAGTGAGGAAGGAGTTAAGATTCATTGAGGTGGGAAGGAGGTCTTGATTAGTGAAGGTGAGTCGGGTTGAGGAGGTTGGGGGAGGGGTCTGTAGCGGTAAACGTGAGTCAGATGGTGGTGATGGGGAGTCTGAGGTGATGAGGATGGGGAGGGGTTGGTACTGCTTAGAGAGCGGGTGAGATCTTGAGGTGATGAAGAAGACTGAGATGGCAGAGAGGGTCTGGGCTGATTAAGGTGCGGGAAGGCTGGGATATAGCTTCATTGGATATGTGCTGGGGTAGGGGAGACTAAGGGTTTTGAAGAGGCAAAACCTGATCGACCTTCTTGGTCCGCTCTGGGGGAAGGGGCGGTCGTCCACTGGGGTGCTGTCTGTGTTTGGGAGGGGCAGGTGATATCCATCCCCCCACACCTCCCCGTCCCTCGCCCTCACGCCTTCTGTCGCTCTATTTCCTAGCTCATCTGCAGTAACCCCCAATATTTCTAACACTCTCCCCTCTCCTTCCTCACTTGCCCAAACCCTAGCCCCAAGACTCCCTCCTCCTCCCTTCGTGGTCGCCAGTAAGGAACTGGGCTTGTGGCGGCCCCCGCTGCGGCAGTGAGAACTGCCCTTGCTGCGGCAAAGGGCGCACTCCTTCTTTTCCCCACCTCCCCCTTTCTCCCCTCATTTGCCGCAGACCCCAGCCCCAGCGCCCGGGATCAGGTGTCCGCTGCCAGGACCCTGGCCACCACCTCTCAAGAGTTGGGAGATCCACTGCAGCTCCAGCAGGGAAGCCAGGCCGCGGAGGGCTCTGTCCGCGGTGCTGGAACGCGTACCTGATTCACCACGTCCATGTCCGCCAGCAGCAGCATCAGCAATGCGGGGGGCGGGAGGAGCCTGTTAGCAAGGGCGGGTGCGGTGGGTGGGGGCGCAGTCGTCGGAACAATCCAGACGGCCGTAGCTCCTCCCCTCGCACCCCCGCCTCGCTGGCCGCGCGCGCCTGCGTACAGCGGCAGTTCCTAAAGTACTGGCGGCCATTCCATCTTGAAGGCTGCATCCGTGAAAACCTTCTAGCAGGATTCTGCTCTCTGAGAACACCGCTAGAGAGGTCTGGGGAGAGGAGGACTATTGGGCCCTACAGTACGACATTTTGCTAGGCCCTTTACTGAGTTTGTTGAAAGTGTTCATTTAATCCTTATAACAGCTTTATGTGGTAGGGACTATTAATTAGCTCTATTTTCACAGATGAGGAAAATGAGTCCCAGGAGAGGTTAAGTGACTTGCACAAGGCGGCCCAGCTAGTACTTGGCAGGGACAAAGTCCCTGCAATTTAAGCGTAGTTCAAGGTCTTTAGGGTTTCTTATGTGCATTTTAAGCACATCTTAAAAACCCCTCTCTCCCCCTTTCCAGACATCTCCCCTATTTCTTCTTAAGTCAAATTCTTGCCTATTCTAACTCTATACTTTACATCCTGTTTATTCCTTAGCCCTCTTAATTGAATTACCCCTCCTTCGTGCTACTAAAACTAGTCCTATTGAGGTCAGTGGTGATTGCCATGTTGCAAATCCAAAGGATAAATACAATTGGAATTCAAGATGCTCAACTTCACTCATACTAAAAGAAATGCCTATAAAAACTACTAAGATACTGGTTTTCATCTTTGAGGTTGGTGAACATTAAAGTTTGATAATGTGCAGTATTGGCAGGCTGGCCAGAAACAAGCATTCTCATAAGCTGCCAGTGGAAGTTAAAGTGGTATAACCTCTGTAGAGAGCAATTTGGCAAAATCTAGCAAACTAAAAAATCTATATACTGTTTGGCTCAGTATTTACACTTCTAGTAATTTCTTACAGGTAGAGTCATACATGTGCTAAAAATGTATGTATAAGATGATACACTGCAGCACTGTTTATAATAAGAAAGAGCAGTTACACCCAAAGTGCCTGTTAGGGTAGCCTGTTTAAATAAACTCTTGATACAGCTACAAAATGGAGTACTATGCAACTGTCAATAATAATATGGAGATCTGGAATGATCACCAAGATATTTAGTTAAGACATGCAAGATGCCAAACTGTGTGAGAATTGTGTACAAAGAGAAGGGAAGGATCATATCATAATTATAGAATAGACAATAGCTAATATTTTAAATTGTGGCTGTTCTATATCAAGCACTGTTTTGAAAACTTAACTTATATCATTCATATAAATCCTTACAGTAACCCTATGAGGGAGGTACTACTACTATCCTTTTACAGGTGAATAAACTAAGGTGCAGAGAGGCAAAAGAATTTTCCTAAGATCACAGAGCTGGTAAATGTTGGAACTAAGATTTGAACCCAGAAATTCTGGTTCCAACACCTGTTAGCCACTGAGCTAACCTATCAGTATAGCATCCTATACACATATAAAAGATATCTGATAGCACTGATTGCCTCCAGAGGGAAGGGAAATTTTCATTGAATATCCTTTGTACCTTTAGAATTTTGAATCATCTGAATGTATACTTATTTTTTTTTAAACACACACTCATTCAAATTCACAGAAATATGTAATAGATAGTTTCCAGTTATTGCCTTGCTAGGGGAAACACATTGGTTTTGACATTCATTATTGCTTGAATTTAAATTCCACCTCTAATATTCCTGTCTGACTTTGGATATGTAAGATGGTTTTAAATGGTACCTATAAGATTGTTGCACCGATTAAACAAGATGATCACTGTAATGCATTTAGCACAGGGCCAAATAAATGGTTCATTTTACCTCCCACACATCTCTGGAATCCACTCACTTCTCACCATCTCCTCTGCCACCTCCCCTGGCTAAGGCAACCATTGTTCCTGCCAATTTTAGCATCTCCAGTCCCTTCCCTCTCCCTTCTGTTTTCAGCACAGCCATCAGAGCATCTATTTAAAATGCAAAGTTAACTATGTCACTACCCTACTCAAATCCCTCCCATGGCTTCCACTGCTTTTAGGAAAAGTCCCAGGGTTTGGGGCCTGGCATTGAAAGGCTCTGCATCATCTGGCCTCAGGTGGCCTTTCCCACCTCATCCCTCAACAGTTTCCTTTTACTCTCTACATCCTGCACACAACTTGCTGTCCCTACATTGTACTAACTGAACCACTCCAAGCCTTTGTTTCAAGGCCTAGTGCAACTCTATATTCTGAGTCCCAGTCTCCAATTCTGGCTTTCCTCAAATTTCAGTAATGGCTCAACTGACATAAATTATACAAATGCAAAACCTCTGCTCTGAGAGATGAGACCCTAGGTCAGACCCTCCCCAGTGGTAGTCCCATCCCATGCCACTCTCAGCACTGCCTCCAATTCTATTGGAGTGGGGCTAACTACTGCTTTGGGCAAGTCCTGTCACATGTCTAAGCCAGCTCAGTTTGCTTTGAGAGAAACCTAGAACAGTGCCTGGCACAAAGTAAATGCCAGGTAAATACTCACTGAATGCATGAGACCCCAAAAGTTGGGCAATGACTAAAAGTGAAGCAAGAAGCAGAAAGAAGAGATCAGGGATCTGTGTGGAAGGAGAGTGGGTTATTCTTAGCTGATCTCAGGAAAGCTAGGTGGGCCCTGAGTGGGTTTCCCTGGGCTGGGAGCCTCACCCTTGTCTTCTGACAGTGAATTTAGATTTTCATTTTCTTAGGCAGAAGGTGGGAGATAAGAGACAGGGTGATCCCAATTTAGCCTCCCTGAAATTCTCAATACCATCAGAGGACCCCTTTACCTGACACATCACATACCAGGCTAATTCCAACCTCCAGGTCTTTCTATTGGCAAGACTCTTCTTTGGGTTTCCTTATCATTTTTCCCCCCATTTGTCTGTCTTTCCTCAGTTTGATCTGACTGACCCCTTCTGGAACCTCTGACTTTACCCCACTCCTCATCCAAGGCCCCTCTCTCCTCTTTCCTCCATCTCTGTACAGTGCTGTCCCCCTCCCCCACCACCTCCACTCTGTCTCCAGCTTTTTTTGGCTGCTGTCTCTTCCTCCTCCTCCTCCCTCCTTCACTGACACTGAATAATCAGACCTGGCTGTCCTGGTTTCTGGAAATACCCATGTGTAGGCAGTGGCTCAGCACTGAAATGGGGATGGATGGGTGGGGGCTGTTGGGAAGCCCTAGGCCCCTAGTGCAAAGACACCAAAATCCAAGGGTGTGGTCCATGCCTGTCTTCCTCTGAGGAAGGAAAAGCAGGAGGTTTATTGAGCAGTGGAGGAGGGATAGGAATTCAGAGGGCATGGATGCAGGCCATCTCATCTCTCAGGTCCTCCTCATCAAAGTGGGAGCGGATGGACTCCTCGTCACTATAAAATGAGCTGGTCCCCTGTGCCAGCAGGTCACTGGCAGCACTGTCCATCTCATCCAGTGTCAGGCGACATGCATCCGCAATCTCTTGCTTGGCCAGGGCCACAAAGTGTGGGTCTCGGGCAAAGAGGCCCAGGCCCTCGGAGATGAGCACCTGGGGACAGAGAATAGATCCGAGTTGACAGAGGGCACAGCATGGAGTGGAAGCAGTGTGCACAGAGGAATCAGTGTGG
The DNA here is from genome assembly GCA_004027375.1 of Macroglossus sobrinus. NCBI lineage: Eukaryota > Metazoa > Chordata > Mammalia > Chiroptera > Pteropodidae > Macroglossus > Macroglossus sobrinus. The sequence continues at coordinate 33,683 of PVKZ01002430.1, forward strand.
ATAAATGATGTACTTATGAGAGTGTGCAGGGAAGTCATTGGGGGACAGTGGTGCACACATCATGCTGAGCAGAAGTTGCACAGCAAAGTGAGAGCTACATGCACAGAATAGAGACTGGAGACCCCTTTTCCTTTCTTCTGAAGCTCCTCTTTTCTCTCCTCCCCCATTCCTCTTGCCCACACCCCTTCTGGACTCACAGCCTCCACCAGGCTGTCGGCACTGCCCCTCTTGCCATGTTTTGGGTCTGAGTGGGTTCCAGGTACATGCAGACAGGTGAAGGTGTGCAGTGGACCGCTGGATTTGCCGAGGTATCCCTCCCCTGCTGTACCATCTTCCACCAATAACAGTGGGGCATACAGGAGCCGACCTCGCTGAGGAGGGGTTGCCCAGGAACCCTGGACCAGAATAAACATGAGAGAGACAGTGATTGATGGGTGGGGTGTGAGAGTATAGAACTCACTCCTGTACCTATCTCTTACCCCCAAACACAGCTGGAGTAAAAAATGGATGTGTATAACTCAGACTTGAGTTTATTTAAGAGCACAGAAGACTTGGGTTTAAATCTCAGCTTTGCCACTTACTAGCTGTATGATCTGGGGTAAGCTTCTCTGGAAGTCAGTTTCCTCATCTATAAACTGAGACTAATAACAGTAGCACCTCACAGGTACAGTGAGGATTGTGTAATTCATATGTGCCCCATTTTTCAGAAGGGCCTGACATGTAAAGTGTCTGATAAATTCAGCCTATGCTTCTCCCACCCTGTCCCCTGCCTCACCTGTGTCCTGCTGGGCCCTGAATTGCGCCCACGATGATAGGTGCCTGGGATGGGTAAATCTTCACAACTGCTCTGGCGCTGCAGGCATTGAATTGTGAAGGAGGGCTTCCGACCTGCAGGTGGTGGGTAGGGGTTCCAGGGGAAAAGTGGAATGTCACTGCTTCCCAAATCCTCTGCCTGCTGGCCCTTGGGGGTCCCCAGGACCCACGCTTGCTCTTACCTGTAGGTGTCGGGGGCAGCAGACGGCGGCGTGGTGCATGGTGCCCATCCACATATCTCTGGGGTCTGTGAGATGGCAAGAGGATAGGGTGCAGGGGAGTCCCTGCTTGCTCATCTAAGTAGGAGAGCCTGTGTGGGAGGGAGGGAAGGCTAGGGGTGAGCTCAGGCCTGGGCATGGGTCATAGGGTACCATCAGTCCTGCCTTCCCACATATGGCTCATGGGCTCATCCTACATGTTGGGGTCAGAGAACCGGCTGGGGACTTCTTCCTCATCTTGTTTCTCTTCCTCTTCAGTTCCTTTGGGTTGAGAACTTCCTTCTTCTGGAATGGTGAAAATGAGAGCCCCAAAGCTTCTTCTGGGGAAAGTGAGGCAAGTTAGGTAGATCAGATTCCTCCCAAATGTGGTCCTGGGCCCCTGGTTTCTTCTCATTCCATGCCCCCTTCCTTGCAGAAACACTGGGCTTCTAATTTTTTTTGGGGGGTGGGGAATTCACATAAAATTAACTTGTCATCATTTTAAAGTGGACATGGGCTTTCTTATAATAGACGTTTGTCTCATTGGAAGGACTCAACATTTAGAAAAAAGCAGGCCTATTAAAGAGACAACTTCAACACAAGAATTGGAGGTGAGTTGGGAGATGGTGAGGAGAAAGCTGTGAAAGCTAGGTGTGACCTCATTTCATCCTTCCATTATCCCCATGAGGTAAGGTACTATTATCCCCCTTTCATAGATGAGGAAATTGAGGACCATAAAAACTAAGTGACTAGCTCAAGGTCAATTAAACAAATGGCAAATTCAAAATTTGAACTTAAACTTATTTAGTTCCACATCATGTGCTTTTTGCATTGTCTTTCTCATATGAATCTATTTCTCTTTATTCCCCTCTGAGCCCTTGAAGCTCTCCTATCTACCAAATTTCCATTAGAAGGTCCTCTTAGGCTCTCTTCCTATACCCTCTGAATTACCCCCATACAGTGGCTAGTCCCTGCTTTCCCTCACAATCTTTCCCCAGACTCTTGACAGTACCTGTGGGTGTGGGATCCAGCCTGGGGCACACTGAACTGTCTGGAGTTGGGAGCCCCACCATCATCATCACTGGGCCCAAGGGAAAGTGAATCTGGAAGTTTGTCCCCAGCAGGCAGAAACACAGAAATCACAGAGCTCTGGGGGCGAGATAGGGGTTGGGAGCCTATTGAGGCCTGTGGGAATCACAGGACTGAGTGTTGTATCCATGTTATAGCTAAGTCATTTGGTCATATAGTGTGTCTCCAATGAGCTCCCTAGGGGCTGTGCTGAATCTGGGTCTTGCCCTCAAAAGCGGATAGTAGGTGTCAAGTAAACATTTGTCTGTTGCATGGGCTGGGTGCTTCCCTGGAGGGCTTCTCTCCAGAGACAGTGTGGAAGTCAGGAGATCGAGGGAGTATTTTACATTCCTGGGAGAGTGGAAACTTGTCCTCACTTTGTATGTTTCTGGGTCCTTATCTTCCTCCTCCTCTCCCTCCTGCCTCTTTTCTCCCTCCTTCTCCTCCTCCTCTTCCTCTTGGTCTGTGTCACAAGTGAGTGCCTGCCGGATCTCAGGACCCAAGTCCTGTAGGCTCCTCAGGCCAGCCTGTGGGGGTGAGAAAATAGGGATGCAGGAAAGCTCAGGGTCTAAATTCCCCTGTCATTGAACCTGCTTCCCATGCAGGAGTGTGGGATGGGAGAAGGAGCCCCTCAACTACCCCTGTCCTTTTGAGTCCTCGGGCCTCAGTTTTCTCATCTGTGACATGGATTCCATGAGATCAAGAGGGCAGTCAGCCTCTGTCACAGTGCTTCCATATACCCCCACCAACCCAGGCCCTGCTCTGAAGACCTGAAGGGCAGATGATGTGCTTGCGGGGGCTTCGGTTCCCAGTAGTCCCTTTTCTTTCCTCCGCCGGAATTTGCGGAAGTAGTCCTGGATTAGAAAAGTGGCATAGAATTTGCCCACGGTGACCTCTTCCTCTGGGGGCAAGAGAGAGGAGGCAGGGTCACACAGGGGTCTTCTGTTTCCCCTACTCTACCCATAGCATGGACTCCCTTTTGTCTCCCACCACTCCAGCCAGTGCTGTTTGTGTGTGTGTGTGTGTGTGTGTGTGTGTGTGTGTGTGTGTGTGTGTGTGTGTGTTGAGCAATAAATCATCTGACATTCGGAGGTGGGCTCAGGAATTTGGGTGGGGCTAGCTCACCGTCAGCAGGAGGGATGACTTCATCTAACAGCTTCTGCTTCATCCGCTTCCAGATCTTTTTGATGACAATCCGCAGCTCCTGATTGGCTTGCTCCAGGTTCCCTGCGTCAGGAGAGGATGTGGGGCATGAGCCAATAGGAAGAGCTCTTCACAGCCACTCCCTCACTGTTAGAGTGGCGTCACAAGCTTCTACCGTAGTCACGCATCGCCCCCATTGGAAAGGTGGGAAAAAGGGTCAAAGTCGTTTATTTTGAGGTTCAGAGCTAGGAGTGGGGACCATCACTCCATTTGGCTCCCTGCAACCTTCCCAGGGACCCTCCCACTCCTGCCTCTCCACTCTCTACGCACCTTCTGTTTTGATCTTCAGAGATGTCCGAACCAGGGCAAAGAGTGTGGCGTTGAATGTCACCGTCCCATCTGAGTTGAGGGGCATGTTCATCGCCACAAGTCTCTGCACACCAGGGACGTGAAACCCACTTTGGGCAAATGCCAGGGAGTCAGGCACAAACGCCCGGGGGTCAGAAACCTTTGACGATGCAACCAAAAATCCCCTCCTTACCCAAGGCAAAGTCCCTGCCCACCCCTGCCAGATGATAGACAGCCTTCTCAGGGGCAGGGTGGGGGTTGGGTAGTTTCACAGACCTTGCAAGCTACTCTGTGTGGGCACAGCTTCCCGAATCCCAGCGGGGGCTGGATGCGCCTCAGCAGGGCAACCACATCCAGGTGCTTGATGCGGCCCCTTGGGGCAGGTGGGGGTGGGTGGGAGGTACTACTTTATTGGAGTTACCCCCTATAGCCCTTTCTCAAGCTTATCACTACTTCTCCCCACCAACACCCCAGAGCCTGTCAGGGAAAAATCAATTGGAGGGAAGTGGGGTGGGTGTCGGGGGAGGCACAGGACAGGGACTGTGGGAACCTTGGAGCATCTACTGACTGGGTAATGGGAGAACTAGGCCAGAAGTTCCAGGGCTGGGGACTGTGTGGAGCAGTGTACTGTCCCCTGGGATACCAGGTATGGGGTTAACGGTCATACTTGGCCCCAGGGTCATATTCAGACCAGATCCTCTTGAATTCATCAAGGTGATGGGGACCCAGGATAGACCAGTCTCTGGTTAGATAGTCAAAGTTGTCCATGATCACAGCCACAAAGAGATTTATGATCTGTGGGCCAGTGAGCAGAGGGGTTAGGTGAAGGGTTGAGCAGGGTGTAGGGAGTTGGTGGGAGGTTGAGGTAAGCTTATATGGGTACTGGGTCATGAGTCCCTGGGTTGATATTGTCACCAGGCCAGCCCTTTCACCCACTCTGAAGATCTGGACCCCCCATCTCGTTTGACATCTGCAGACTCTTAAGGGCTAGAACCGTGTCAGTGATGGTGGTTGAAGGAAAATGGTCCTCACCAGGAAGGCACAAAGCATAAAGAAGCTGATAAAATAGGCGATGGCAAAATTGCTACCACAGGTAAATTCCTCTCCAGGGCCGAAGTCAGACTCAGGGTCACACCGATTCCCAGGAAGGGTGGCAAGCATTATCTCCTGCCATGCCTCACCAGTGGCACACCTGAGGATCACACAAGGGTACCATCTTGGAGCGGAGGCTATGAAGTCATGGCAAGTGGCATTATGGGGGCTTGAGGCTTTAGGAGATGACTCACTTCCTTCCAAGGGCTACATATGGCACAGATAACATTTTGACATTTCAAAAGCTGGCATGCTATGCTGATGATAGTCATGTTCACATTTTACAGATGGGGCACTGAGGCCCAAAAAGGGGATACATCTTACAACAAGATAAAGGATGGCTCAGGACAGAATATTCTAAAAGACTCAAATAACAGCCAGTAAAGGTCTCAGGCAATATGGAACCTCATGCTGCCCTGTTATTCCCACAGCTCAGGCAGTCTGGGGCCCAGACAGGGAATGTGGGCACCAAAGGGCATGCTGAAGACTGAAGTGGCAGGGGAGGGGAGTAGAGTTGAAGGGCATGTTCATTGCCATATGTCACCTGAAGAGAAGTAGTACAGCCTGTGGAAAAGTCTGAAAGTTGTTGTTTCGGTTGATCTGTGTGCCATCTTGAAGAGCCACCTTGCCAAACATCTGTGGGCACACAGGGGCTATGTCAGAGGGGTGAACCCATGCCTCCATGGGTTTCCACCCATTTCACAACTCTTAATACCCAAAGGATTCTCACAACCCTGACAAGCAAGCACTGTTGATCCCATTTTACAGACTTGTGGACTGATTCAGGGTCATCCAGCATGTCTGTCTGTCTTTCCACCCACAAACCCCACTTTCAGTCTATCTCTACACAACACCCCTCAGCAGAATGCCTGAGAAATGCTCCCTAGGGTCCCCACTCACCTGCATCCCAATGACTGCATAAATGAAGAATATCATTGCGATGAGAAGAGCAACATAGGGCAAGGCCTATGTGGGGTGGGGGGGGGGCAAGGAGGAAGATACATAGATACTCAGGTCCAGGCAGAGAACTAAAATCCTCAGAATACACTGTTCCCTCAAGCCTGGGCTTGATGAGAGATGTGATCCTTCCCCACAAGTGCCCATGTCATGACTACCAATGTTTCTCAAATGTGGACACAGTATTAAATACAATAAAGGTCAGTGAGGCCAAGGCATGTTGAGAATTGAGAGCCTAGAAAAGAGGGAAAACTAGAGATGGTAAGTTGCAAGTGGGTATAATATGTTGGGAGATATAGTTCTGGGGGTGGTCAAAGGAAAGGCTAAGAGGTATGAGGTGAGGGTAAAGCGTGGTCAAAAGGATGGAGGTTACCTGGAAGGACTTGATGAATGTCCAGAGCAGTGTCCGGATTCCTTCACCCTTACTGAGAAGCTTGACCAGCCGCATGACTCGGAAGAGACGAAAGAAGGTGATGGAAATGCGGGAACTGTCCTCAGAGCTCTGGGGTTGGGGGTGGGTGGGTATGCTCAACCCAAATTTGCCCCAGCCACCTCCCATGTTTTGGCCATTCCAGCCCCTAAAACCCCTCAAAAGTCAGGCCCCAAATGGGTCAGGGATCATTTTTAAGGACTCTTTAGGACAAAAGGAAGGGAAAGTGGGTGAGTAAAGAAGCAGAGAGTCCCTGTTGTGAGGTGGGAGACTACCTCGCCAAGGTGGCCACCATTCTGGAGGAAGATATAGCCAAGACAGAGGTGAGAGAGGAGAAAATGAGATCACAGGCTCAAATGAACAAGGGGAGAAATGATGAACAGTTATAGGGGATAATGGATGGTAGAGTCATTATGCAAGGGATGATGGGGAAGGTTGTGTGGTAGATAGTTGTGGGAAAAGTTGGTAATGAGGGTGGAAGGAGAGTAGAGGTATAGGAGATGGTGGAGGAGATATATTGGAGTCAATAGAGAAAGTGATGGAGCCAGTTGTTTTATGGAGATGATAGAGATGAGAGAACCAATGGGGGACCCAATGGAGAAGCCAGTTATGGAGATTTGGAACCAGCAGCATTGTCAATACAGGTTATAGAACAATGTTATACAAAATGGAGGAGATTGTGGAACCATCGGTGCAGTCAGTGGTAATGACAGAGACGTGAAAGACCCAGTGTTGGAGACGATGGAGTTGGAGGAAAAAATGGAGCCAATGAAGGCATCAGAAGAGATGATGGAGCCAAAGCAGGAGTTGGTGGAGGTGATGGAGCCAATGGAGGGAGATGTAGAGGCAATGAAGGAAACAATAGAAATAACAGTTATTTTAGGTCATGGTGGAGCCAGGGGATAGGTTGCAATGGAATGAGGGAGTTGGTGGAGGGGATCTTTGGCTAAAACCAACAGGGACTCAGAAGGGAATAGCTAGTGAGGAGCACTGAGTCTCTATGAGTGAGATGAATGGGAGTGGGAACCACCTACACATTTTAAAGAACGCCCTTGAGGTGGAGAAAGGTTAGTAGAGGGAGAGTGGGTTAGTGGAGAGGCCAGTGCTCACATTAACTTCAGTGACGGCAATGTCCACTACGCTGCCCACCACAATAAGAGCATCAAATGTGTTCCAGGCATCGGCAAAATAATGCTGTAGGCAGGAGTAAAGCAGTGCCCTGTCTTCTCAGAGCTAGCAAGCTAGGGTAGGGGGCTAGTAGTGGTAGGGGCATTGAGGAGGCAGGGCCCAGCTTAGACCACACAATGGGCCTACATCTGAATTCCTCTCACTCCCTAGTTTCACAATTCCATAGTTGCTGGCCCCCTGGAAGCTCTGCAATGAGCTCCACCCCGAGGAATTTATCCACTACAGATGGGTCTAGGGCTGGGAAGCACCTTGGGTTTGAAGGCGATGATTTTGAGCACCATCTCAATAGTGAAGAGGCCAGTGAAAACCATGTTGAGGATGTCCATGGCATAGTTGAAGGGAGCAGTCTGCTCATAGTGCTGGGGGAGAAAATTGGGTGTGGGGATAGAGCCTGAAGCAGAGATCTCCCTATCTCCAATCAAATGTTTTCTGGCTTGGATTGAGTTGACTCTGGGGATGTGGTAGCACTATGGGTTGGCCAAACCCCTCACAGTGTCTGCCTCCCATTATGGATATTGGAAAGCCCATTTTTTGATTTCCTGGCTTTGTAGCTAGTTCTGACTGAGAAAGAAACATGTCTGCTGCTGGTTGGGTGGCTTCTGTGAAAAATATATTTGCTTTCCAATAAAAGGCTCAAATGAGGGGAACCCCCTGGTGCAACGCTTCCTCCTTTTTCCTGCCCTGAATGTAGTATTGATGCCTGAAGCTATGGCAACCCTCCCGTGATCATGAAGCAACAAATATGAGAATGATACCAACTCATAAAGAATGATGGAGCAGAAAGATAGAGCCTGGGTTTCTGATGAGCAACAGGCAAACAGCCTACCTCTACACTTCTTGTTATGTGAAGTAACTACCATATTTAGTTGACTCTGGGATGCATATCTTTTCCCATTTCAGAATCTCTGAAATCTAGGTGTACTTCATAATAGCAACTTACAATTGCTGTCTGCCATTTCTTTTTCACATTCTTAGATCTCTGAAATCAGGATCCAACTTACAATTATTGGCCTTAGATTTGAAGAAATTTGGCTTAACTCTCTCAGTTGGGGGTTTTGTTACTTGTAGCTGAAAGCATTCTTAATGGTTCCCAAAGGATTGTGTAGACAGAATAGGGTATCTGGCAGGGGTCAGGATGGGGAGCTCAGACCTGCATGGCTAGAGCAACTGTGTTGAGCAGGATGAGAAGAAACATGAGATACTCGAAGGCAGCAGAGTTCACAGTGGCCCACACACGATACTGATGCGAGTTCTTGGGGATGTAACGGCGGAGTGGCTGGGCCTTGAGGGCATACTCTACGCACTGGCGCTGCATATGGGTGCAAGGCATGAGTGAGCAGTGGGGTCTCAAGGCAAGGAGATGTGTACATGGAGGGGTTGGTGGTCATGGATCAGGGGACAGAGGTTACCTGGTTTTTGTCCAGCTCACAGTTTTGGTACTCCTGCTCACCCTGGGCACGGAAGGTGATGATGACGAAGCCCACAAAGATGTTCATCATGAAGAATGCAATGATGATAATGTAGACAATGAAAAACACTGAGATCTCCACGTGATAATTATAGATAGGGCCTTCATCTTCTGCGTGTGCATCAATGGCCTTGTATAGCAGCCTGGGGAGCCAGTCAAGGTATGTTGAGGGAATATCCCAGCCCCCGAAGGTCTGCCCCCAGACCACTTATCACAGACAGCCAATAATCTCCTTGGCATCCCAAATAACCCCTAAATCCCCTGACCTAACCACCTGGTACCTGCACACATACCCCAAAGAGGCCTCCACGAGGCCCTCCAAGACCCCCAAACCCTTTAAGTTCCCACAGACCCCCAAATCCCCTTCTCCAGCCACCTGGAGATTCCAATGCAATTCTCCAGAACTCTCCCACCAGTCCCCAAAAATCTCTAAATCCTCTGTTATATCAACTTGAATTCCCTGCTTTATCACCCCAGAGAGCTCCAACTAATACTCAAAAGACTTGGAAGCCCCCGAATCACCCACTCCATCTCCTCTGAGATTCCTCCCAGCCCCCCCAGGTATATACATGGTCCCTCCTAAATCTTATCCAATCCTCTCTAGACTTCCTCCTACTCCCTCAGAGACCTCTACCCAATTCCTGGAGACCCCACCCACCCAGGTCCTCAAAACACACCAGCCAGCTACTAGGAGACCTCCACCAGTCCTCTGATATGCCCACGAGTTCCCAAAAAACCCTATCCATTATCAAAAGACCTTTATCACATCCCAAGATACAATCCCAGCCAGTCCCCTAGAGACTCCTTCCCAATCCCCTGCCCATCCCTAGGGCCCTGCCCCTCACGCAGGCCAGCCTTCGAAGGTGGAGACAGTGAACAAAGCCATCATGGCTGAAAGGACATTGTCAAAGTTGAAATCGCTGTTGACCCAGAGCCGCTCCCGGACCAGGGGCCGTGACACATCTCCATCAGGATAGACCAGGAAGGAGCCCCTGTGAATGTTGCAGACAGGCTGGGTGGGTGAGGAGGGGTGGGGATCTATGGAAAGGGGACTAGGGTGCCCAGTATGGAGGCAGCAGGGCATAATGGTGAAGCTGGATAGCCTGGTTTCAAATCTTGCCCCTCCATTTACTAGCTGAGTGACCTTAGTCATTTAACCTCTCTGTGCTTCAGTTATCCCCATCTATGAAATAGGATAATAATGGAACATATTTCTGTTATTAATTAAGAATTAAGTCAATCAATGAGGATAGTGTGTGGCACATAATTGGCACTACATGTCTTAGCTTTCATCACCATTATCATCATCATTATGACCACCCAGAAAAAATAATACTAATAATAGCCAACATTGATCAGAACTAAGTCTATGTCAGGCATGGTGTTAGGCTTTACATGTAATAACTTTACATTGTAGTATACTCTGTGTAGTAACTCGTTTATTCCTCATAAAAAAAAATCCTCTTGTGAGATCTGCACTCTTTATCCCTATTGTTCAGTTAAGGAAAATGGGACTCAGAAAGGTTAAGAAATATAAGAAATTACAAAGTTAAGAAAAGTCTCATGGGATAGATTTGAACCAGGAATATCTGACTTCAAAGCCCATGCTTTTAATCGCTATCCTCTACAGAAGATGGAAGACAAGGATTTCATGGGGGTGGGGGGTTGTGTTTGGGGATTGCTGGAAGGTCTGGAGTAGAATTTAGATAACTCTGGGGAATATGGAGACGGGTTTGGGGAAGGTAGGCCTTTGCAGTTCTTGGGAGCATTCTGGTGGTATATCTTGGGGTCTTGGAGAGTTCTTGGAGTCCTAGGGGCCTTGATAAAATCTGAGGAATTCTCTGCAGTTCTAGGGGTTTCAGGGGACTTGGTGAGCTCTATGGGTCTTTTCAGCCTTTGAGAGGGGTCCTAGGCCCCATGGAGAGCAAGATCTCAGCCACTCACTTGCATTCTTGGGGGGTGTGTTTGGCTTCATCAGTGCAACTGTAGAATTTCCCCTGCAGGGAGGATATTTGTCAAGCAGGTTTACCCTTCACCTCTGCCTTGACCCATGCCTGGGCCTCCCTCCAGTGTTTCTTCCCACCTTGAAAAGCTGCACGCCAATGCAGGCAAACATGAATTGCAGGAGTGTGGTTACAATCATGATATTTCCGATGGTCCGGATGGCCACGAACACACACTGTACCACGTGCTGCAGGCACCCATGAATATGGATAATGGACACTTGTAAGCCACAGTGATCATGGGGCAGGGACCCTGGGCATGAATGGAGCTAAGGGACTTGGGTCAGGAACATGTGATCTTGGGTTAGCGAAATGTCAGGAACACATGGTCAAGGGTCAGTGATGTGGGTCAGGTATGTGTGGGCACCAACCAGGCAAGGATATATGGCCACATGACAGGAAAAGTGACCACTGATAAGGAGCATGGAGCAGGTCACATGCCCACATGGCCAGTGGTTAGGCATGTGTGGTTACACGCCAGGTCCAGGCTGTGTGGTCATGCATCAATGCAAATGGTCAGTCTGATCAGTAATCCTGGCCACAGGGGCGGGCAGGACCTGGGTCCTATGGGTTTGGGTAAGATGGGGTTACCTTGAGTCCCTTGGCCCGGTTGATGGCTCGAAGGGGCCGAAGTACTCGGAGTACTCGCAAAATCTTCACCACCGAGATGGCACTGGAGCTGGTGAAGAGACAATCCTCACACCCTGGCCCAGATTTGGTCTGGGCTCTGGGAGGAATGGGATGGGTAAGAGGTCACTCACTGGATGCCAAAGGAGATGAGAGAAACGCTGACCACCAGCAAATCCAACAGATTGAACCAGCTACGGCAGAAGGAACCTCGGTGCAGGAAGGCCCCAAACACCGTCATCTGGGGGAGGGGGTCAGAGGTCATAAGGCTAGATCCCATATTTGGGAATAGAAGTAGGAGGAGGGCATAAAAACAAGAGAGGCGGGTTGCGGGGGTGGGTGGGGAGTGGGTTGGAGCAACTTGGGGTATGATTGGGAGCCCATTAGTTACCTTTAATAGAATCTCCACAGTGAAAATGGATGTGAAGGCATAATCAAAATACCCCAGAATCTGGAGGATGAGAAAGAAGGGGCATCACTGTCATGGATGAGGGGGCTACTAGGTATGTATATGTGTGTATGTGTGTGTGTATATGTGTGTGTATGTGTACCTCTCTACATAAGAGTTGCTGTCCTTTCCATCCTCCCTCCATCCATCCCTCCTTCCCTCTCTCATGATCATCAACTTCTCCATAAGGCAAAAAGCTTGGCCATCAGAAAGATCAATGTTCAAATTTGAACTACTCTGCCTCTACCCAGCTATATGGATGCTTTTGGTATGTTCAGTCTCTCTGAGCATAACTTCCTCCTCCTCAGTCAAATACTGATCTCCTTGGTGCTTCCCCAAGTGTGTTGTGTATATACAGTAAAGGCTGGCACCACAGCAGCTGTCATTATTGCCCCTCTCTCTCTGCCCAGATAGTGGTCTCCCTGTCTCCACCCTGGCCCTAACTTGTGCCCAGTAGGATACCCCTGGGAGTGATCCCCAGCCTCCAGCCAAAGGCTTACATGGTTGCGGAAGGAGTGGGCTCGGATGGGGTCCTCAGCAGCCAGAGACACACTACTGAGGATGATGAACACCAGGATAAGATTAGTGAAGACATGATGGTGAATGAGGGTGTGGCAGGCCTTCCTCAGTCTAGGGAGTGAGGAATGGGCCATTTTCAGAATCCAGGACCTCAGTTTATTGGGGGAGCTCGAGGGATGCAGCTAAGCCCTGTTGCATCAGGTTGTACAACAACCTCCCCAGCTTTGGCTGCTCCCTGGCTCTCCACCTGCCCCAGCCCCTCCTGCTCCTCACCTCTGCCCCCGCCTACTCCCAGCACTCACGAGTTGGTTTGGCTGAGGCAGAAGAAGGCACTGCCCTCAGGGATGGGCACCACCTTCTCCTTGGGTACAACTTCCTGTAGGAGTTCCACATGCCCTGCACCCCCTTCCTCCTCTTCCTCCTCTTCCTCCATGCCTGGCACCAGAAGAAGATCAAAAGAGAGAGAATTAATTGAGAAAATGTATGTAATGCACCTAGAACAGTGCTTGCCACATGGTAAATTCTTCCCATCTCCATGCTAGAATGTCATCTCCTCAGAAAAGGGATTTTAGTTTGTTTTGTTCACTGTTGTGTTCCTACCACTTAGAACAGGGCCTTGGACACAGTAAATGTGTTGAATGAACATCACTATCTTTGCAGTTATATGCACACTGTTATAAAATGAAAGTTCTGAGAAGTTCTGCATTAAAACGAAACGTCTGTTTATCTTCTTTAATCTCATTGTCCCAAATGTTACTGGCCACACACCAAGCCCATTATTTTCAAGATGATCTCAGAAAAAGCTGCTTGGTTGCTATCCCTAAAGTCCCACATCTCCAGCTGGCTCTGGCCACTTGCCTGCTTCTTCATTCCTTGTACCCTCCTCTTCCTCATTCTCCTCACCAAGCATCTGGGGACAGGAAGATGGAGGTCACTGATGGTGGGGGAGACATCAGAGGATGGACACAGGGAGGCATGGAAGAGATGAAATCATGAAAGAATGAACAGGCAGAGGTTGGGGGTTAAAGATACAAACACATAGACAAGTATTGTTAGTAGTATGAGGTGTAGATGGTGCCCAGGCTTCTAACTCACCAACACTCTATTCTCCTGTGGGGGTTTCTCCTCAGTACATTTCTCCCTATGCAAGTAAATGAGGTGGAGTGAATTCTAAGGATTACAACAGATAGGTGAGGCTGAGGGGACATTGCGGTCAGAACAGACCTTTCTTTGACCCTATAGAACCTCCCTGCTTCCACCCTTATCCCCACAGTTTGTTCTCACAGCAGCCAGAAGGATCCTGTTAAATTCTAAGTCTGACACATCCCTCCTCTGCTCACATTCACTCAGAGAAAAAACCAAAGTCCTCACTGTAGTCCAGAATGCTCTCAATTCGGCCTCCTTATTCACCCATATGAGCTCACCTCCTACCACGTTCTTCCTTGCTTATTCCACTTCAGACTCACTGGTCTCCTTGGTGATTTTTTAAAATTTATTTATTTAGTTTCAAGTATATATTACATTGGTTAGACATCTATATAGTTCATAAAACAATCCCCTCAATTGCTCCCTCCCTGCCCTGGCCCTCCGCCTAGCCATCATATTAATGCTAACTGTATTCCCTATGCCATGCTTCCCATCCCTGTGACCAACTATCAACTACTAATTTGTACTTCTTTCATTCTTCACCCCATTCTCCCAGCCCCCCAACCTCCCTCCCCTCTGTCTGTCCCCAAATTGTCCACTATATTTGCGAGTCTGCTTTCGATTAGTTTGTTCTTTTTGTTCCTTATATTTAGCATATAAGTGAAATCATATGGTATTTATCTTTCTCCTTGGTGATTTTTCAATGTGCTGAGAATATCATCACCTCAGGTTCTTTTCACTTGCTGTCCCCTTGCCTTGAACATTCTTTCTGCAGCTATTTGCATAGCTCACTCCTTCACTTTATTTAAGTCTTTGTTCAATTGTCACCTCTGCATAGAGACCTTCCTTGACTACCACAACCAAAATAGCAATTTTCATTGCCCTCTCTTATTTTATTTTGCTTTCTTTTTCTTCATTATATATTACCAACATATATTTAATTAAAGTATATTATATATTTAGTTGTTTGTGTTTTGCTTGCCTTCTCAAATGTCAGCTCCATGAAGGAGAAGATTCTGTCTACCTTGACCCCTGCTGTCTCCTCAGCATCTAGAACAGCATCTGGCACAAAGTAGGTACTCAATAAATGAATGCTGAATGAATGAGGACTGGAAGGTTGGATCTGAGGGTGCGATTGCCAGGGTGACCGAGGCATCTTTGGTGGTGTGGAATATGTATAGGAGTTCCTAAGCAGGGATACAGGGAGAGACTGACTCGGGGGTGGAGCCAGACATCACCTGCCCTTGTCCTTGGCAGTGCCTGTGTCTCCACTGGCCAGATTGTCCACAGCGATGGCAAGAAACACGTTCAACAGGATGTCTGGGGTGAGCTCAGGCTGCAAAGGATGGAGAAGTAGCCTGCCTATGGACTGCCCAGGTCCCCCTATTCACCTCCACCCCACCATCATCCAGCCCCCGAAGGCTTTATGGATACAGTTGCCGCAGATGAAGAGAATGATGAAATAGATGCACACCAGCATCCCTGGGAAGAAGGGGCCGCCGTAAGCCATGATACCATCATACATGACCACATTCCAGTCCTCGCCTGTCAGGATCTGGGGGTGAAGGGTCACCATAAAGCTCTTGGGATGCTCTCCCCACCAGAGAGTGCCACTGACTCACCCATCCCATGGTCTCCAGGCCCCACCTGAAAGACAGTGAGGAGGGCCTGGGGGAAGGTGTCAAAGGTGCTTCGCTTGGTGTGGGTCTGGTCAAAGTTGAACTTGCCCCCAAACAGCTGCATGCCAAGCAGGGAGAAGATGATGATAAAGAGGAAGAGGAGAAGCAGCAAGGATGCGATGGATTTCATTGAATTGAGTAGGGATGCCACCAAATTGCTCAGAGATGCCCAGTGCCTGCAGCAGAGATGGGGAGGCAGGGTTAACATGCCCAGTGGTGAGTTAGGACCCAAGGCAGGGCTCCAGTTTGAGATGCAATGGGGCAGGCTGGGTTGAAATGGCCTTTAGTGTTAAGATTAGAAGTGATTTTGGAGTTGGGGTGAGATGAGACTAAGAAGTGAGGGGAAAGTCAAGTTTCAGATTAGGGTTGGCATTAGGGATATAATAGGAGATGAGGTTAAGATGGAGTGTAAATAGAAGTTGATGGAGCTAGAATTGGGTTTCAGGTTGGAACCAGGACTGGGGTTGGGGTTAGGGACAGCTTGGAATGGGGTTGCTGTTGAGAGTTAGGAAAGAGGAGAGGATGGGGATAAGACAGGCTGGAGCTAGGAACAGGATTGTGGTTGGATATAGGCTGATAGTTAGGATTTAGGGATGTGGGTGTTGTGGTTAGTGATGGAGATGAGGCTGTGAGTTAGGGATGAGTTTGGAGATGGGCTTAGGATTGTGTGTTGGGGTTGTAAATGGGCTTGTGAATAATGAGTAGTTGGGGTTTGGGTTAGAGATGATGTTATGGTTGGGGGTTTGAGATGAGGTTTGGGTTGCATATGAGTATGGAGTTGAATTCAGAGACAAGGTTGATGTTGAAGAAACATGTGGAAATGGAGTAGACACCCTCCCCGCTGGACTTGAACCTCCAAGAAAGCAAGAGCTTGTGTCTGCTTTGATTTCTGGTGTGCCTAGAACACAGTAGGCATTCAATGGATGTTTGTGAAATGAATGATGATATAAAGTTATCATTGGAGCGGGGATGGGGACTGTTGAGGCTATGTTTGGGACTCCAGTCCTCTCCCTCCATACACACACCTGGTGACTTTAAAGATCCTGAGGAGGCGCACACACCGGAGCACTGAGATGCCCAGGGGCTGCATGGCTCCCATCTCCACCAGGGTGGTCTCCAGGATGCCCCCACAGACCACAAAGCAGTCAAAGCGGTTGAAGAAGGAGGAAACATAGGCAGAGGGGCCCAGACCATAAAGCTTGAGAAGCATTTCCACCGTGAATAGAAAGAGCAACACTTTGTTGGCATACTCTGTAAGGAGAGGGGTAGGAGTGACCAGGCTGGCCAGTTTCCATGGTGACATGTGGGGAGGTAGGAGTCATGGGGTGATCTAGGGTAGCTGATATCTGGCCAGGCCCATGCTGGGGGTGGTGTTAGGGTTAGAGATGGAGATGAGTTTGTAGGTTAGAGTGGGTGAGGTTTTGAGAGGCTTCTGGAGCTGGTGAGAGGGGCAGAGTCGGGGCAAGGCCTCAGTCAGCCTCTAGGTTAGGGTTAGAGGCTGGGATTTAGTTAGGACTGGAGCTGGTTTGAGATTAAAAGTGTGCTTAGTATTAATGTTGGGGTAGAGATTAAAATGAATACTAGTAAGAGCTACCACTTATAAAGTTCTGGCTTTATGTGGGTCAGGCAATGTTCTAAGCACTTTTCACTTTAACTCATTTAAATCTCTTAATCACTTCATGGAATGAATACTATTACTAGCCCAATTTTGTAGAAGGGTTAACTTGTCCAGATAATGTAAATAGCCTGGACTCTGGAGCCAGACTGCCTGGGTTTGCCACTCACTAGCTGAGTTCTGGGATTAGTAACTTAACTTTAGTACTTTGGCACTCAGTACTTTATGTCTTAGTACTTAATTCCCAAAAGTTGTGGTGAAGAGAAATTGAGTTAGTACATGTAAAGCACTGAAAATAGAGCTTGACACATACAGAAAGGACTATGTAAGTGTAAGTTACAAGGTGGGATGGGACAGGCTAAGGTTTCTGCATTTACTTGAGTGGTAAGGCAGTGTCTGGGGGTCTGAGGTACCTGAGAGATCCTGGATTGATGCTTTTGGGGTGGAGGGAATTGGGGGTGAGGAGAGGGCTGGCAGGCTGGGTAACACACCCTGGGTCTGTGTGAGCCATATAGGCTGCCCATGGTGCTCTGAGGCGATAGTCAGCGTGTTGAGGAAGACGAGCAGCAGAACAGCCCAATAACAGGCATTGGACTTCACAGCCCTCCGGCAGCATGCCCGAAGGCCTCGGTTGGCTCGACGGAGCTGGCAGCTGAGAGAAAAGGGGAACCCACCGGCTGAGATCACCTACCTCAGCCTGCCCTGGGGGGCTCAGGGGGGGCTCACAAAATCATGGGGTCCAGAAGTTGCATAACTTCCCCAACTCACCACACTCTGGTTTTCATGATCTTGTTTCTGAAAAAGAAGAGAATGGGATGTGGGTGTCATGAGGGGCTGTAGTTGGAGGTCAGGGACTGTTGTCAAGGTTGGAGGCCAAAGTAAGTACTAGGGGCAGGGTTTGGATTGGGTTCTGGGCTGGGTCATGGGTAAAGGGTTGGGGGCCCTCACAAGCAGAATGTACAACTGGCTAGAGCCCCCTCCTCCTCTTCTTCATCGCCTGGAGTCTCTGCCATCGAACCCGTGTCACTGGCCGGGAGGCTGGCTGTGGGCAGGATAGTAATAGAGGGTCAGCACATGAAGCTCCCACGGTTCCACCTTTGGCTTTCTCCTCTGCCTACCCATCCCACCCGCCTCCTCAACCTGTATGTACCCCCACCATGGCTGCTGGTGGAATGTGTGGAGCGGGTGGAGTGACTGAACCAGTGCAGATGTCCACGTCTCCGATTGGCCAGCTCTGCCAGTTGTGGCCCTGCAGGTATAGTGAGGATAATTGGGGAGTATGGCCTGGGGTGGTGTTAGGTATGTGAGGGGCTGTTACTTAGAATCTGTTCTGGTTACATTTGGGAGGGGGATCTGGGTCTAGGTTCTGTGTCCTACTGAGGGCTTGGCTGAGAGTTGTTGAAGGTGGGGGCTGGGTCTCAGGAGGACAGCCCACTGACACCTGCATGGGGCAGGGAATGGGTCAGACTGGGGTTGCCTACGGTGGCCAGCCCGGCCTTCTTCAGCCACAGAACAAAAGTTGTCATCAGCTGAGGGGTCTTCAATGTCCAGCTCTTCTGCCTGCATGATCCAGTCCATGTAGCCCCGCAGGTCCTCCTCCAGCTGTTGCTTCTCTCGCAGCTTCTGGAAATCCCCTCTTGCTTTTGCCTTCTCCCTCTCCTTGGAGAATTCCCTGAGAAATGAGGATAGAGGGCTAGATGGGGGAACCACTCTAGCCCCCTCACCTCTCCCATTTTAGACACCCTGGCCTCATTGCTGTTCATTGAATATGCCAAGCACATTCTTGCTTTGGCGTCATCACACTGGCTATTCCTTTTGCTTGGGGCACTCTTTCCTCAAATACTCACACAGCTCATTCCTTCAATCTCTTTCACATTTTTATTCAGACACCTTAAAGAGGCCTGTCCTAACTGTTCCCTCGTAAGATCTCCCCATTCTTATTTTTATCATTCCTTTCTTTCCATAGCACATATTCCATATAAAACACTACACATATGTTATTTATTGAGTATGTTGCTATTATCTGTCTCTCTCCACCAGAATATAATATCCAAGAGGGCAAGGATTGTTGTCTCCTTCCATTCCTAAAACAGTGCTTTGCAAACCATAGATGTTTAATGTTGACTGACTGAATGAAGGGGAATTTCAGATGGGTTTTGAAGGAACAAAAAAGGGAACAGGACTGAGGGGCAGGATGAGGGGAGAATGAGGGCCAGGATGAGGGGAATATTTAGGTTTCTCACCCACTCAGGACACCAAGTACAAGATTGAGGACAAAGAAGGACCCAAAGATGACGAGACTCACGAAATACACCCAGGGCAGCTCATACCCCATCGCATCCTGCATCTGGGGAAAGAGAGGACATACATCCCTCAGGGTACACAGACACATCAGTCTGAACTCGGGAAAGAAAGGCAGGTGCAGCTTTCGCACTCTGCCCGCCCTCCATCTCACCCAATAGAGTACGTCGGTCCAGCCTTCCATGGTGATGCACTGGAAGACCGTTAGCATGGCGAAGAAGAAGTTGTCGAAGTTGGTGATGCCTCCATTGGGCCCTGCCCAGCGCCCGCGGCACTCGGTCTGATTCAGCGTGCACACTCGCCCTGAGCCCGAGGACACACAGGGCGATGGGTCCTCCTCGGCTTCCATGTCTGCGGGAAGGCTGGGTTCTGAAATCTGAAGCACGCCCACCTGCAGTTGCAGCCACCCTGGAGCCCCGCCCACCTGGGAAGTTCAATTCAGGGTCTTAGATTTTCTTAAATCAAGGGAGACCTTTAGCTCTTGACTCTGCTGGGTCAGGATTATGAACCACTAGAAGGGAGCTGAGTCCCAATCACCAGGATCTGGGAAACGGGACTGTAAATTTTGGGGCGGAATCTTGTAAATAAGAGTGAAGCTTGAGTTTGGGAGTGTAGTCTTGTGAATTTGGGAGGGACTCTTATAAAGAGGGTGGGGGCAAGGCTTGGGCTGTGGTCTGGTTAAAGGGTCTGAGTATAAGGGGCCAGTCATGGAGGATGAAGTCTTAAGTGCAGGACAGGGCTTTGACCGGAGGGCGGAGTCTTGTGATAAGGCAGAGCTATTAGCAAGCCGGGCGGTGGTAGTCTGAGATTGAGGGCGGAGTCTTGAATGTAGGGTTAGGACTTGTTTACTAGGAGTGGAGCCTGAGCCTGTGGGCGGAGCCTTGAGAATTTGGGTTTCCTTGATAACAGGGTGGGGCCTAGGAACCAGTGGAGGGGCGTGTCCTGTCTCGGGAAGTGTGAGCTGGCTGACCAGATCCCAGGAAGTAGCAAGTCTTGTGCATGCGACCGAGAAACAACTCGAGTCCGATGATGGCATAAATGATGATGACGAAGAGCACTAGCAGTGCGATGTGCAGCAGTGGCACTAGTGCCTTCATGATGGAATTGAGCACTATGTGCAGGCCTGCAGGGAACGAAGGGAGGGCGAAGTAGGTACGGGGTACGCTCAGCTCCCCTACCTTTCCCCCCAACCTCCAACCCCGGGTAGCGTCCACTCACTTGGGACCCCAGACACCAGCCTCAGTGGCCGCAGCACCCGAAATGCCCGCAAGGCCTTCACATCGAAGCCCCCCGGCTTCCCCCCGGTATGCAGAGCGTCCCCAGGTCGTCCGGGGCCTTGCTCCAGTAGCACGCTGAACAACCTGGTGGGAGAGCAAGGGACAAAGCTTGAGGGGACAGGCCTTGGCATCCCCTCCCACCCCTCCCCTCTCCTCAGGAAAGCACAAGTCCCTGTAACCGGAAATGCAAATAGACTTATATATGTCAATATTCCTGATTCTGGCTATCAAGTGAGGGCAGTCTAAAGCAGTTGCCTCCCTGAGTCCTGAATTCAGCAGGCCTGGGGTGGAAAGTTGAACTAGGGTGGGGTAATCTTCCTCAGACACGCACCCAACCACGACGATAATGAAGTCGAGTAGGTTCCAGCCATTGCGGATATAAGCGCTGGGATGGAGCACCAGCCCATAGGCCATGATCTTGAGCACCGTCTCCACAGTGAAAATCACCAGGAATACGTACTCTACCTGCTCCTGGGGGTGGAGCCGGAATTTGGGGAATTATTTGGTTTGGGGATTGAGCAGGGCAGGGAAGGGGGGTATAGCTGGGACTGAGGGTGGGATTGGGCAGGGGAGCAGAGCTGGGCGAGGCCTGGCTGAAAGGCTTGAGGGGTGGTTCTACTGGGGTTGTATTCGACTGGGCACCGGGCAGGACGAGCCTCACCAGGTTGTGGTTGGCAGTGTTGGAGTCATCTTCTGGGAAGGGGATATAGACCCCCAGGGCTACGCAGTTGGCAAAGATGGTCAGCAAGATGAGAATGTCAAAAGGCCTCAGGTAGACATAGTCAAGGACCCAAGCAGAGCAGCCTCACAATACCTACATTCCCTTGGAACCCTTCCCACCTGATGCTTACCCTTGACTACAAGGTGACCACCCCTGACATTCCCAGCCCCTGTCCTAACCAAGGTTTTGACTCTGACCCAACCCTGGAAAAGTTAGCCATCTTCAACTCTTGCTTGTAGTCCTTGACCCTTGAACCACCGTCCCCGCCACCCCGTGATCTTCATTTTCCTTAACTCCCCCTTGGAGCTAGTTCTTGACTCTTGATCTCTGGTGACCTTAGCCTTCCTCCATTCCAGCCCTGACACAATTTTTGACTCTTGGTACCCTGATGACCCTCACCCCTAGGGTCTGCCCCTGGCCTTCCAGGATGCTTCCATTCTACGATGCTGATGCAAGACCGCCGCAGAGGGTTGGCCAGGGTGAGGCAGAAGAGTGCCCGAGGTGACCTCTGGGCACTAGCCACTGCAACCGTCTTGTGCTTACTGTGTTGAGTCCTTCGCTTAGGGGTTTCCAGGCCCAATGTTCTGCTGATTTCACCCCCTGATTCTGGGGGCCCAGAGTACAGGCCCCATTCGGGACCAGGGCCTGCCCCATTGGCTGGACTGGGCTGTGGGATGATGTCTGTGTAGAGAAACCAAGTCAGGAGGAACAAGTCATTGGAGAAATCATGGGCACCTCCTACCTGATCCTGTCCCTCTGTCTAAGGGAAGGAGAAAAGAGCATGTAAAATGAGGAATTAGTTGGCATACCTGAATTAAAGATTAGGGGGTAAGAGTTGATGTTGGAATTGATTTGGGATAAAGTGAGAGTTAAGGGGGAGTAAGAGTGAGATTATCTTTGCAAGAGAAGTAGGGTTTGGTATTAGACTTGGGAGCAGAGTTTAAGTTGGCATGGGGTACGATCAAATTTATAGCTGGAGGCAGATTTAGAGTTAAATTCAAGTGGTGGATTTTGGGGGTGGGTTTAAATACAGGTTGGTGTGGAGTGTGCTTGAGTCCTGATTTAGGGTTAGGACTGGGTATTTGAATAAGCTAGGATTAGAATTAGGATCAAGGTTAGGGCTGAAGTTGAGTTTGCATGGAATCTGAAATATGCATTGGAGTTTTCAGCTAAGAGCATTCCCAATTCCCATGGCCTTATTTCAGTCTCTGAGGGGCAGTAGACTGGCTTGGTTAAGATCCCCAGTTTTGGAGGAAAGAAGCTGTCAAATAGTAGAAGCTGACTCTACTACTTGGTAGCTGTGTGTGGCCTTGAGCAAGTTACATAACCTCTCTGAGCCTCAATTTCCTTATCTGTATAATGCATTATAGGGTTGTTCTGAAGATTAAATGAGTTCAGCATTCAGAAGACTGTTTGGCACATAGTATTATTCTCATTTTGCAGGTGAGGAAATTGATACAAAAAGAGAGGTTAAGTGATTTGATGAAGTGGCTGAGTTGGGAGTCAAACCCAGGAAGTCTGACTTCAAGCTCTCATGACTTACTACCACCATCGAGTGTGCGTTCTTGCTTTCTAATTTTTTTGGTCCTAAAAATGGGTCTGTGCTCTTTCCAGAAAGTCAGAGGCACATTCACTAATAAATAGTATTTCCATTCAGGGGTTGGGGTTGAGGTTAGGTGACTTTAGAGCTCATGATAAGGTCTGTATCAGTGTTGGTATTTGGACTCTAACAAGGATTTGCCCTCTGGTTGATAAGGTTTGTGTTAGGATCAGGCTTGGAGCTGGTTTTGGAGTTGAAGTTGGGGTGGGAGCTAGGAGAGGAGTCAGGGCCAGGACTGGGGTTGGGTTTCAGCTAGGAACTGGCTATGGGTGGGGCTGGGAGGCCACAGGGCACAGTGTCTGGGTCAGGCTGAGTGTCAGGGCTCAGTTGGTGTTAAGGCTGTGTTTGGGGATGGCTGGGATGGGAAGGGGGTGATGTGGTTCTGGTCCCCTAGAGGTTCTCCAGGGGTGGGATCCCAGTAGGTGGTGGGTGGGTCAAAGGGGCTAAGGGTTGCTCAAAGGGTCTGCAGGGGTGGAAGGCTGCTCTCACCTTTCTCGCCTTCAGATGCCGACATCCTCCTTTCGAGGTTGAAGAGCCATCTGCAAACAGTCCCCCTCTATTCCTCCAGCTTTGGAGAGATTAAGGTCACAGGGCGGGGCCATAACAGGGTTGGATGAGATTGTGAACAGGGGTGAAGATGGGGCATTTGTAGGCCAGAGCCTGGCAACAAAAAAGGCACTAATTTTTAAAAGTATTTTTACAAATATGTACCAGCACCAAACAGAAACTAAAATAAGAAAAATAATATAATTTTCCAACAGTATTTGAAATTTGAAGTACATAGGAACAAATCTAACATAATATATGTGCAAGATCTCCATAGAAAAAGTTATTAAATATTATCAAGTGATTAAAAGGGATCTAAATAAATGGACAGATATATTTAATTAATTAATTGAATATCAAAACTGTGAGGATGTCAATTTTTCCCAAAGTGATCTAGAGATTTAATGCAGTCTCAAACAAAATCTCAGAAGATTTTCCATGGAATTTGACAAAGTGATTCTAAAATGTATATAGATATACAAAGGACCTAGAAAAGCCAAAACTCTTGGGAAAAGAACAAGATGGGAAGACTTATATTAGACATCAAGGCCTGTTATAAAACTACAATAATTAAGAACAGAATAGAGTTCCAAATCTGAGCCCCACATATATGTATGCATGATTTATGACAAATGTGGCACTACTGAGCAGTGGAGACAGGGTATGAATGGTGGTTATGTGGATATTTACTGTGTAATTATTTTTTTGAGAGTATATATATGTATTACATATTAAAGCATTTATTGAATGCATGAATACTTAGAAACTACAACTTACATAGTGTTTTCTTACTGTGTTATGTGTCAGGCACATAGTACAATTTGCATTCCATGAATTAATTCTGTTTTAAAACTAGGAAGCAGGTACAATAGCCCCTCCCTTATCCATGGGGGTACATTCCAAGACCCCCAATGGATGTCTGAAGCAGCAATAGGACCAGACCCTAGATATACTATGTTTTTTTCCCTATGCTTACATAGGAAAGCTTTACGGCTTCTCTTTGGCATGTCCGAATTGCTAGCATCACTACTCTTGCACTTTGAGGCCACTGTTAAGTAAAAAAAAGGGCTACTTGAACTCAAGCACTGCGATAGTGCACAGCGGATCTGATAAGAGAGAAGGCTACTAAGTGACTAATGGGCAGGTAGCCTATACAGCAAGGATGTGCTGGATAAAGGGGTGAGTCACGTCGTGGGTGGGGGGAAAGCCTGCGGTGGGAGAATTTTTATCACACTACTCAGAATGGCTCACAATTTAAAACTTATGAATTATTTATTTCTGTAAATTTCCACTTAATATTTTCAGATGGCTGCTGATCTCAGGTAACTGAAACAGCAGAAAGTGAAACCATGGATGGGGAGGAGGCTACTGTAGTCTTATTTTACAAATGAGGAAACTAAGACACGGGAGCTATGTAACCTGCCCCCGATTGCACATTTAGCAAGTTGAACTAAAGATTTGAGCTAAAGAGCTGAGACTCAGTCCTAGTCCCTTTGTGCTCAAGCCCCTGCCCTTAACTATTGCAACTAT
The DNA here is from genome assembly GCA_004027375.1 of Macroglossus sobrinus. NCBI lineage: Eukaryota > Metazoa > Chordata > Mammalia > Chiroptera > Pteropodidae > Macroglossus > Macroglossus sobrinus. The sequence continues at coordinate 58,399 of PVKZ01002430.1, forward strand.
AATTTAGAAGTTGAATGCTGTCTTAAGTGAATGAGTTAAGAAGCCACTCTCTGTCCCGCCCTCAACACACAGTCACGCGCGCGCGCGCGCGCGCGCGCGCGCACACACACACACACACACACACACACACACACACACACACGCGCACGCACGCACACACACACAATATATTTCTTTACGCACTTGGAAGAGCCCTCTGGACCATAGGCGGAAGAACTACAACTCCTAGCAGCCATTGCGCGTTCACGCTGCGCATTCGTACCAGGACGTAAGCCTTTCGCTGCATTCACTGTCGGAACTACACTTCCCGGCTCTACAGTGGCAGCCGGTGACACTCCTTGGACCCCAAGCGCAGAGCCAGGTTTCAACAGCTGCGCTCTCCTGACCAAACCCGGCCCTGGACCTGGCCTAAGACTCGAACACAGCTCCACCATGGAGGAGGCGGACCGAATCCTCATCCATTCCCTGCGCCAGGCTGGCACGTAAGGACAGAGCCCCCACCCACCCCAGAATGCCCATAAGTGGGATTCCAAAACTCCGGACCCAGTCACCAGGAACCTTAGAACCCTGGACTTTGACATCCAGGGCTCCAACTTTCAGGACCATAAACCCTCCTCCTCCTTACATGCGCGCGCGCACACGCTCACACTAACATCAGGAGCCTCCCAAACCCGACACTTGATAAACCCCAAACCCGACACTTGATAAACCCTACACTCAAGGACCCAGACACCTTGAGACCTTAAAACCTTGGAACCTCAAGACCCAGGAACCTGAAATCTGTGGCTCTTGACATCAATACCCTGGGACCCTGATATCTGGAGATTCTTAGACTCCTGTATCCTCAGAACCAGGGAGCTTAAAAACCTAGGATCCTTCCACTCAGGAACTCCAAAAAACCTGGTAGTGGATACTTGGGAACCTCCAAATCCTGCTTTCCCAACAACTGGGGCTTTTAAAACCCCAAACCCTAAAATCTGGAGGCCTCAGTGTTTGGTGACTTGGAAACACAGGACTCCTGCATTCCAGGGCTCTAAAAACCCAGGAGGCCAACATTTAGGGAGCCTGATTTCTGGATTGCTTGAAACTAGGTGGTCTTATTATCCAGGGATCTTGAATTCAGGGACTCTGACATTTGAAACTTCTGAAAACCTTAGCTTCCCAACATCTAGTCCCAAAACCCAAGCAGTTCAATATCTAGGGTCTTCTGACATGCAGGAAACACCAGAGATCATGCTACATGGGCCCCTTGTCCTTCCTGACAACAGAAATTTGGGGCTTTTAAGCATAGGGAAATTGGAGATTTTCTCAACTTAGATCCCTTCCACCCATTATTCTCCTACAACAAGTTCTTAGGACCTGAGGACTTCCTCAGTTCTTATTTTCCAAATGGAAGTCACATTCATCACCAGGACCTGTCTGAACTATGGCCATCCTCCTCCTTCTACACCAGTCCTAGGGCTTCCAGAAGGCAGCCCAGCCCAGCCTAATCCTTGTTTTCTGAGTGTTCAAGACTGTCTCCTTCTTCTGCAGGGCAGTTCCTCCAGAAGTGCAGACCCTGCGAGCCTTCACTACTGAGCTGGTTGTAGAAGCTGTTGTCCGCTGCCTTCGTGTGATCAACCCTGCTGTGGGCTCTGGCCTCAGTCCCCTGCTGCCTCTTGCCATGTCTGCCCGTTTCCGCCTGGCCATGAGTCTGGCTCAGGCCTGCATGGTGAGTGCCCTCCTCCCAATACACACAGCCTCTTCCTACCTCCTTCACAAATTCACCAAGCTCCTTTGAAACTCTTGCCTTTCCTCTCTGTCACCTCCCCTTGTGGCTTAGCATTAAGGCCGCTGGCTCTGTGGTCAAACTGCATTAGTGGTTCAGACCCTCACTGCAACACTTGCTAATCGTGTGATTCTAACCCTTCTGGGCCTCAGTGTCCTTCCTTATCTGTGAAATCGAGATGATAAAATTAGGGTTGTTATGAACATTAAATGAATTGATCCAGTTTGTACCTGGGCTGCCTCTACCTCAGGCATTTTAAGCTTAGTACCAGGAATTTTCCCTCTATAGTATCTATTTACCAGTTCCAGAAAAAGCTCTGCTTGGTTTACATGCTCATTCCTGAGTTAATCACCGTGTACTGTGATTGGCTACTCCTTCAGGATCACATGGAGCTGGGGTAGGGATGGTAATCCAAAGGAAGATATGCTAGTTAACCAAAACAGTGTGTGTACTTTTGCACTAACACTGCACTCTGACCTGTGGCAGCCACACATCCTGGCTCTTATGAGAATAATTCCAAAACTGTCTCTACATAGATAATGTGCCTTCTGATGAAGCATCATGCCTCCCCAGTACAGACCTGTGTCCAGTTACTAATCCAGGGATACCCAGTAATGCCATTTCTCCTGGCTCACTAGCTCTGTGACTTTGGGCTAGTCTCTTAATCTGTTTAGGCCTATTCATGTGTAAAGTGGGTGTGATAATTGTAACTATCACATAAAGGTACTATGAGGATTAAAAATGAATTAATATATGAAAAGCTGGATATAATAAGCTTTGTGTAAGTGGTATTACTATTATTGGGTAGGTCTGATCTGGCTGCTTGCATTCCAGCAATCTGTGGCTACATAATTAATGTGAATATGTCCAACATACTCAGTGTATCATGGTAGAGGGTCAATAGAGTAACTACAGTGAACACTTCCACTTAAACCCAGGAGGGTGGTCAGGTTTCTTGAATTTGGACCTTACCTGTTCAGTGTCTGTCTCTTAGCAATAGGCCTCAGAGTTCTGCCCATCTCTTAGCTCTCATGTTCACCCAGCTCTCAGGAGTTCTCAGGTTCTTCTGACTGGGCCTCCTGGTGGCCTTTGAGGCAAGCAGTCTGTCCTGTGGCCCGGGGCTGTATTCTTAAAGATGGCACTTGATAAGGGGGAAGTTATGTCCTCTATTTGGCAAGGAGAGTGCATAGTGGGAGATGTTGAGGGGTAGGGGTCAGTTTCCCCAGTTGTGTTCCTCTTTTTACTTAGTGCTGTCATCCACTGGATTTAGTGCTGAATTACTTTTGCTCACACTAAATTTAGTGTGGAGCCTAGAGTATGGCTTTTTTACTGATGAAGGTGCTTGTGTGGTTGTCTGGCCTTAGAGCCTCAGTTGTCTGCAGCAGGCAGAAAGGGTGTCTCTTAACCCAGATGTGTGCTGCCCCTGGAGCCCACCCCTGTTCAGCACTGCCACCTTTTGGTGTCTGCCTTTTCATGTGGCACCACTATTCCTGCCACTTTCTGCGACTCAGCCACCTTTATATTTCGGTGTCTGTCACTTCACACACCCGACTCCTGGAATGAGTTTCTATATCAGTCACAACTCTTTGATTGCAGGTATTGAAAAAAAACCCAAAGTAGCTTAAAAGCCAGTGGTGTTCACACTTTTTTTGACTGTGACCTAGTACACACATATGTGCATAATGAAGTTTTCTAAGTGTGTACTCTGAGCCAGGTACTGTGACAACATGGTGTTAACTCATTTAATTCTCATGACAACTTTCTGACGTAGGTACTGTAGGTACCTGTTTGTATTCTTTTTTTCACATGAGGAAAATGAAACACAGAGAGATTAAGTGACTTGCCTGAGGTCACACAGTTGGTAAGAGGTAAAGCTTAGATATGAATCTGGCAAAGTCTGCTTTCAGAGTCCATGAAGCTCCAGACGAACAGCAACTCTGACATAAAAAGGCCTTCTTTCTGGGCTCAATTCTCAGTCCCCACCCAGAACCTTGATAGGCCCTTTCTCCCTTAAATCAGCCACTAGGGAAAGAACTCTTAGGCCTATTTTACAGCTAGGAAACTGAGCTTCTGGGTGCTAAATATCCAGTCCAAGGCCTTATAGCCAGTAGGTAGCACAGGCTGGATTTCAACCCCAATCTTTTTTACCCTGAAGCCTGTAGTCTCTTTTTAAAAAATTATTTATTATTTTGAGTAGGTTATTTTGTCAACCAAAGTCCAGTTCTGAGACAGAAACCCCAGCAGTTGTTTGAATAGGGATATAATATAAAGAATTGTGACTCAGGTAGAAGGTAGTTAATTCTTGAAAGGGTAGAAAAGATTACCAAGGAGTGACAGAAGTATGATACCTTGAGATGTTTCACTCACATGCCCAACCACTCATCCCATTATTCCTATTTGTCTGTTATAATAACTTTAATTAGTTTCTTGTGTATTTTTACAGTATTTTTAAATGCAGATATAGCAAATATTAATATATATTATTTACCATTTTTTACACAAAGTATATACTTAGTTTCTTAGCTGTTTTTTTAAAACTTAACAGTGTATCTTGGAAACCATTTCATATCAAATAATAAAAAATCTTAATCATTTTTCCTTTTTACAGCAGCATAGTAGTCCATCATGTGTATGTACCATAGTTTATTCAACCACTCTTTAATGATTGCACATTTAGGGAAAATGCAATATTTTTCAAGGAATGCTGTAATGAATAATCTTGTACATATATATTCTTGAATTACTGGAGGCATATCTTCATGGTAAACTTCCAGAAGTAGGATTGCTAGGTGGAAGGGTAAATGCATGTCTAATTTGGTTAGATTTTGTGAACTTGCCCTCACTGGAACTGTTTAATTTTGCATTTCCACTAGCAGAATATGAGAGAATGGCTGTTTCCCTATATCCTCTCCCACTGAATGTATTGTCAGATTTAAAATTTTTTCCCCCATCCAATAGGTGAGAAATTGTATCACAGAATAGTACCCCCCAGCTTTGTACCTTGAAAAATTTTTCAAATTTAAGGAAAAATGAAAATAGAACAGTGAATACCTGTATACCCTTCTCCTAGCTTCCTACATTGTAACATTTTGCTCTGTTCTTTATATACACATAGATACACACATACATATATGTAGGTGCACATACACACTTTTTTGCTAAACCATTTGAAAGTGTCAGACATCATGACATTTCATACCTAAACTTTAAATGTGCCTCTCCTAAGAAAAAACACATTCTTAAGCATAACCACAATACCATGATCATACCCATGAAATTTAATAGTCTCTGAGGTCTAATACATGGTCAGATTTCCACAGTTGTTACAAAAGTATCCTTTATAGTTGTGTTTTTTAACCACAGTGTCTAATCAAGGGTCGCATTTTATTTCATTGTTACAACTCTAATCTTAACTATAACAGTCCTACTTTGCCTTTGTTTCTTTGTTTCTTTTGTGATGCCACATGTTTTTGAGGCGTTCAGGCTGGTTGTTTCCTGGAATCCCCACAGTTGGAATTGCTCTCTTTTCTCATGAGTAGATTAGGTTCCAGGCAGGAATACTGTCCTAGAGATAGTATCTTTCTCCCAATGTGCACCACGGGAGAATGTAGCATCCAGTTGTTCCAGATCAGTGATGCTTGTGTGAAGCCTCTCAGTGTGCCTTCAGTTCATGTCTCTCTTATGAACAAGGTTGGATGTATTTCCATACGTGTAAGGGCTATTTTAATTTTTTGTTGGTAAACTGTCTGTTCCTATCTTTTGCCTATTTTTCTGTTGCATTGCTGGTCTTTTATACTTTTTTAAGTTTTAGGCACTCTATATACTAGGTAGATTTCCTTTTTGTCTATGATATGAGTTCCAGATATTTTCCCTACAGCTTGTCACTACTCTTTTGACTTGGCTTATTATATTTTTCCTTTAAAATTTTTATTTCTTTTCACGTATCCCGAAGTACCCATCTTCTCTTTTATGGTCTTTGGATTTTAAGCCACAGTTAGAAAGATCAGAGCTTTAATCTTATTTCTTGCTCTTTGTAACATTTACTAGAATTGCTCTGTGGCTCCCACAGAGGCCTGGAGGCCTTGAGGAGCCAAGGGGAGGTTTGGGTGGTAGTGGTTAGAGAGTGGGAGCATTTGGGGTCTAGGGCTAGGGCTTCCATGGCAGGAGGACCCTACCTGCCTGGCTGATAGGGGACCCTTCCCCAACTCCCAGGACCTAGGCTATCCTTTGGAGCTTGGGTATCAGAACTTCCTCTACCCCAGTGAGCCTGACCTCCGGGACCTGCTTCTCTTCTTGGCTGAGCGTCTGCCCACTGATGCCTCTGAGGATGCAGACCAGCCTTCAGGTATGGGGCACATGGAGTGAGGGGAAAAGGTGGCATTCCTGGGTGTTACAGAGGCCAAGAGACATAGAGGTTATAAAAATGTTGATGGATAGGAGTGGGGGTATATGTCTACAGGAGAGCTAGGTGGGAAGATTGGGGCCGAGAGAGGGGATGCAGGGCAGGAAGAAGGGAGTGGGGCTTGGGCTGACCCATCTGGCAAGTTGGTGCTGGGAGTGGCCTCTCTGCCTTACCTCCTACCTGCTCTCCCTCACCCACTCTCCTCTAACTCCACTTGGTGCCCCTCACACATGCCAAGTGTACCCTAGTCTCAGTGCCTTTGTATTTGCTGGATTATTCTTTCCCCAGATAGCCTCTGGTTTATGATCACATGTCACCTCAGGGAGGCCTTTGAACTGCCTTGTTTAAAATAATATCCTCCTCTCAACAGTCCCTGCCCTCCTTTTCTGATCACCATTTGACAGTTTACTGTATCATCCTTATGATCTTAGTCATGATATCCTCTACCGGCCTGCTGCCCCAGGAGAGCAAGATCCTTATCAGTTTGTTCACTGAGATATCCTGAGAGTCTAGAGTGGTGACTAATACATAGTAGGTGCTCAGTAAGTGTTTGTTAAATGACTGAGTGTGAGTTTGATAGCTAGATGGATATGCATCTCTGGGAGGGGGGTCAGGGAGCGATGGCTGGTTTCCCATGGTATGTATTTTTGAAATTGTGGCATTGTCACCTGATTGATTCTCCCTCCTCGCCCTCCATAGGTGACTCAGCTATTCTTCTCCAATCCATTGGAAGGCAAATCCGGGACCAGCTGGCCCTGCCCTGGGTTCCACCCCTCCTTCGCTCTCCCAAGCTGCAGCACCTCCAGGTGGGACCCCCCAACTTATGTTGATCTTGCCTTCCTTGTCCCAATCTGGGTGCTCAGGTTTTTGGCTCCCCCTCCACCATTGTTCCTTATCACAGTTCATTCAAGAGGCCCTGATTTTGTTCTCTCACCAGGGCTCAGCCCTCAAGAAATCTTTCCATGCTAACCGGCTGGTCATGCCTGAGTTGAGTTCCAGAGGAGGTGAGTGTGAGACTGGGGAGGTGCTGGAGAGAAGGGTAGAGGTGGGCTTGACTGTGTAGTAAGATAGAAAGGCTGGCTGACTCTATACCTGCTTACAGAGTCCTGGGAGTTCCAGGCAAGTCCCCTGTTACTACCAGCCCCCACCCAAGTGCCCCAGCCTGCTGAGAGGGTGGCTTCGCTTTTTGAATGCCATGCTATCCAGCTCTGCCAACACATGGGCCAGGACCACACTGGCGACAAGGACTGGGTCCACAGGGCATCTCGCCTTCCCATCCAGGTACTGCTCAATGCTTTGCTCCGTGCTGCCAAGGACCATGCTCACTTGCTGCTCTATTTTTGTTTCCCGTTGGTCCTCAGCCCCTCTCCTTTCCCCACTTTGTCCTTCTCTTCGATTTTCTCCCCTCTGCGTGCACCTACCTGGTGGCTCCCTGGAGGAGGCAGGGCCTTGGATGCCCAGTAGGCCTCTACATTCTCCAGTTTGCCCTACCCTCTGTTTCCAGGAGGATACATGGGCTCAGCGGCAGCGGCTGCAGAAGCACCTGGCTGAGCATCTACGCCAAACCTGGGGTCAGCTGGGCCCACCCCCACAAGCCCGAGACCTGGGAGAGTTGCTGCAGTCCTGGGGTGCTGGGGCCAGGGCTGCTGCTCCCAAGGGCTCCCGCTTCACACATTCAGAGAAGTTCACTTTTCATCTGGTGGGTGCACTTGAGTGGACATGGGGTGTGCTGACAGAAGGAACTGAGGCTGGTTTGGAGGGTTGCTTTATGTACAAACACCATACTTCATCCACACAGGTGCCTGTGTTCTCACCAGGCATGCCCTCTCCTCACTAGGAGAGTCCACTGGCTTCTTGGGGACTTCAGTGAAGAAAGGATGGAGGGTGGGAACCATGTAAGGGTGTAGGGGTGCTCTTCGTGCAAAATCCAGCGTCCCCCAGGAAGTTTCCTCTGGGCATATCTTCTCTCCTTGGTTGGTCACCCAGAGGGGCCCTCATCCTTTTCATGGGCATTTGGGACTTCAGAGAAGGGGAAGGTGAGCAGGAGGTGTGTCAGGGTCAGGGAGGTTTCTTTATGAGCAAACACTCTAAGGTTGCAGAGAATGCCATGAACCTCATGTAATCAGTCTGATAGCCATCAGCAGTTGAGTGGGCATGGTGCTGGAAAGGTGCATGTGGCGGATATTGTGGCTGGGCTGTGAGGGGCAAGGCCTTCTCCAACAGTCCGGATGCTCCCTTCTCACTCTCCCAGGAGCCTGAGGCCCAGGCAGCCCAGGTGTCAGATGTGCTGGCCACCTCCCAGCGGCCTGAACAGGTGAGTGGAGCAGTGGGGGTTGTCCTGGGTCCTTGTCTGTCTACTGGGCCTGGCACCTGACTGGCCCATTCCTCCCAGGACACATGGGCAGCTCAAGAACAAGAGCTGGAGGCCCTTTGGGAGCAGCTTGAGGGAGTGAACCACAACATTGAAGAGGCTGAAGTCAATATGAAGATGCTGGGAATTGGTCTTGTGCAGGTGGGAGTGGGGGAGGGGCTGCTACCTGGGATCGGGTCACAATTTGGGCCCAGAGGGCTTAAGGGGACTTGAGGGGGCTGAGAGGTATTCAAGAGAGGTCTGCAGATGTCAGAAGGGTTCATAGGGGCCTTTGGGAGACATGCAGGGCTCTTCAGGCTTCAGGAAAATCAGTGGGGGTGAGAAGAGGATGTAGGATTGTGGAGCTTGGTGGACCTGTAGGGGTAAGAGGTGCCTATGGACATCAGTCAGGCCTTGTGGGTGTCTGTGAGAATCAGGAGGTGTGAGCATTTCTGGGCATCTGCAGGGCATGATGGGTCTTTACAGACAAGAGCTCATGAGGCTCATCAGCATGGGGGTCAGCATGGAGGTAGAGGGATCGGGGGCCTGTGGGTACCCATTGCTGTTTATAGGTCTGTTGCCATTAGGAGGGGGTTAAGGGGCAGATTGGGGCTAGAAAGGTATGTCATCATTTGTGGGAGCTTGGACTAGGCCAGGGCTTTCCAGGCTCAGGGGAATCGGGGGGAGGGCTGTGGTGTATAGCCAAATTCCTCCACTGACTGGGAGTGGGGATCCTGGGCTGCCAGGTAGAGACTGAATGTCGGCAGAAAGAGCTCAGCATGGCGGAGCAGGAGCAGGCCCTGCGCCTGAAGAGCCGGGTGGTGGAGCTGCTGCCCGATGGGGCTGCCAACCTTGTCAAGCTACAGGTGGGGCTGGTGCTGGGGCTGGGCTGGAAGGGTTGGAGGTGGGAGGGCCCAGCTTGTGTGACATATACCCTCTTATTGCCACCCCCAGCTCGTGGTAGAGAGTAGTGCCCAACGGGTCATCCACTTGGCGGGCCAGTGGGAAAAGCACCGGGTTCCACTCCTTGCTGAGTACCGCTACCTCCGAAAGCTCCAAGATTGCAGAGAGGTAGGTGGTGGGGGTCCTAGGTTGTGGGTGGAACAGGTTTGGTTTCTCCTTAGGCAGCCATCCCTGTGCTCTGCTCACTGCCTTCTACTCTACCCATGGGGTTCTGGCAGCTGGAATCTTCTCGACGGCTGGTAGAGATCCAAGAGCTACACCAGAATGTTCGGGCAGCTGCTGAGGAGGCCCGCAGGAAGGAGGAGATCTATAAGCAGCTAGTAAGGTCCATGCCAGGGCCCCAGGTGGCTCAGAGTGGGTGGCGTATGGGTCTTGGTGGAGTGCCTGCTGTGTCCCTGTCTAGGTGTCCGAGCTAGAGACCCTGCCCAGAGATGTATCCCGGTTGGCCTATACCCAGCGCATCCTGGAGATCGTGGGCAACATCCAGAAGCAGAAGGAAGAGATCACTAAGGTTTGCCTTCATGGCCATGGAGGGTGGGTCATATGGGCAGATATTCCCAAAGGGCAGATGTATGTGACATGGCCACACAGGAACCTCACACCCCTTGATAAGCAGACCTGTCTGGCCATACCCTGACCCAGAACAGCCTCACACAGTCCACTCCAGCCAACCCTGATGCAATGACACAGGCCCTGTCTGGATGTGAGTGTAGGCACATGAATGTCCTCAGATGGCCAGCCACCCCACTCCAGACGTGGGCTCATGGCCACCCTGCTCTCTGCCAGATCTTGTCTGACACGAAGGAGCTTCAGAAGGAAATCAACTCCCTGTCTGGGAAGCTGGACAGGACATTTGCAGTGACTGATGAGCTCGTGTTTAAGGTATGAAGCAGGCTAGGCTGGGTGGAGGGGTGGTGTGGGGCTGGGCTGCTGCCTGCCCATCTGCTCAGAGGCTGGCTTTGTGCCCTATGTGAGCCTTGCAGTTACAATAATGCTCAGGCCTGGCTTTGCTCTGTGGAGGATGATGTCTTGGGGATGGAAGAGTGGGGTTCTAAAGGTGGTGTATAGCGGGGTGGGACAGAGGGAGCCCACTGATACCTTCGAGGTCCTTTCTGTCTGGTCAGGATGCCAAGAAGGATGATGCTGTTCGGAAAGCCTACAAGTATCTAGCTGCCTTGCATGAGGTGAGGGGAGAAGCGTGCCTTGGGGGCTGTCTTGGGAGGGTCCAGGTTGGGTTACAAGCGTTCTGCTCCTGCTGTTCCCAGAACTGCAGCCAGCTCATCCAGACCATTGAGGACACAGGCACTATCATGCGAGAGGTTCGAGACCTTGAGGAGCAGGTGAGGCCTGGGGGTAGGAAGAAAATCAAGGTAGGCCAGGGGATAGCTCCTTAGTTTGTACCAAGACAGGCTGTGGAACCAGACACAGCTTATGGCTGGAGTCTCTGCCCTGCCCCTTAGCCATGCACATGACCTGGGACAGGCCAGTGGTCTACTTTGAGTTCCAGCTTCCACCCAGAGGGTCCTCACGCTTGCCTCCTGGGGCCATTGGCAGAGGCTTCAGCTTGAGTATGTGGTGGATAATCCTGCCATGTAGCAAATGATGCTTTAGATGCTGGAACCACTTGTGTAAAGGCCTGGCAATGGGACAGAGAAGACTATTGTTGGGAGGGGTGGGAGGAGCCCAGGAAGGGCCCTGAGTGGTTGTAATGGAGGGGGTGGCGAGCAGGAGCTGGGAAAGGGGCCCTGCACGCTGAAGGGATGCGATTCACATTGCCTAGATCGAGACGGAGATGGGCAAGAAGACCCTCAGCAACCTGGAGAAGATCCGCGAGGACTACCGTGCCCTTCGCCAGGAGAACGCTGGCCTCCTGGGGCGGGTCCATGAGGCCTGAGGGGCCACTGGCAGAGGGCTCCCCAACTCCGGGATTCAGCAGGGATTTGGGGTGTTGGAGGTGATGGCCAAGTGCTTGTCCTAGCCATTCCCTGTGTTTGCTGTCCAATCTCTCTTGCTGTGGCAACTCCTGCCCACCTGACCCCAACCCTTATCTGAGGTGATTGTCCAGAGTGTGGGAACTTGGCTGCAGTTTATTGGGGAGGGCACTGGGGGTTGGGCCTTGGATCCCAAATAAATGAGGGGCTCTGTCTGCAGTCTAAGCTGAGGCATGGATTGGGGCTCAGGGCTCATGGTGGGACAGAGGGTGGGTAGCAGGTGACACATGGGGTACATTTCGGTGAGTCAGTGTGTGTCTGCGTGGGACTCAGGAGACCCATTGGGGCTCTGTGTGGGTATGTATAGTGTGTTCGTGGTATGTAGTTGAATTCTAATGGGCTGTGTGACCGAGCATATGTGTCAGGAGCTGTGTGAGACTACATGACTAGTGTGTTTGTGTGGTTTTCTGGGACCTGAGACCCTGAAGGCAAAAGCTGCTTCTGTATAGGTTTCTGGGTACAAACCCTGTAACACTACACCTGGGGGCCAGAAGGTTGGCTGTCAATGTGTGCTTTGGGGTATGTGAGTTGACAGGATTACTTGGGTATGATTGTGTGACTGTGCAGATTTGAGGTTGTACTGAGACAGGCTCTTTGTATTTGGTAGTTTGCATGGAGTCCAAGGGACAGGTTTGTGAGCATCTGTGTATCTTTTTCAGCCTGGGGACATCTGTGAGTGACTGAGGCAGACTGTGTGTGTGGTTGGTTGTGAAGGCTGTTTGCCCATCGCAGGGGGCTGGGTTAGGGGTGCAGGGCTAAGTAGGTGTACAGGGTTGGGGCCTCTCTGAGCAGCCTTGGTACAGAGCATATGATCCAAGGGGGGTGGTCGGCTGGGGAGCAGTGTCCCTGGCAGGCAAGGCAGTGCACACCTCACTTCTTGGTCCCTGTGGGAATGGCCAGGGCCTGCCAACTCTGCCCCCGGCGACTTCTGCCCCTAATTTTGGCCCCTGTCCTTCCTTCTTTTTCTTGGTTTTGAGGTCAGGGGCCAGGTATGGGGTTGGAACACCTGCTGGGCCTCTGGCTCCTCTTCTTGCGGAACTCAAACTCATCCACGGTCCACACAGCCCCCTTCTCACTCTCCACCCTCACGAAGCACTTGTGCAAGCTCAGGTTGTGGCGAATGGCATTCTGTGGAAGGAAGACCAGCCAGCCAGGCCGGGGGTGGGGGTAGGGGGAATCAGGTGGGCAGTCATCCTCTGAGGTTAGCAGTCCCCACCAACAAACCAACCTTCTTCCCTTTTCCATCATGTTTGTGAGTCTAGCCCCAAGCTTTCCCAGCTTGGCCCAGCACTGTGATAGCATTTGAGATCACTTCGGCCATTGCCACCTCTAGAGGCACTCACCTTCCAGGTTGCAGGGTGGTTTCTGAAGAAGGCAAACATGCGTGTGAACCAGTGATAGATCTCATTGAGTGTCCGCTGCTTTTCAGGAGCCTCTAGAATGGCCTGAAAGTTAGCGGGGTGGGAGTAAGGGGAGCCACTCAATGTTTGGCTGAGGGGTAGTGGCCTACCCTGGGCCGTCTGACATGGGATGGAATTGTGGGGGCAGGGGAAGGGAGGGAGGGAGATGGTGTGGGGTGATGGATCAGAGACAGGGTTAGAAGTGGGGTGAGGGTGGGCTGTGATGGGGTTATATAATGGATCAGGGCTAAGGTTGGAGTGGGGTATGGTTTAGGGTTAGGGATGGAGTTAGGTTAAAGGTCTGGGATGGAGGTGGAGTGGGGGTTCTCTGTAGGGGTGAGGTTTCAGGGTTCAGAAAGGTTAAGGGTCAGGAGTGGGGTCAAGTTAAAAGTTTGGAAGAGGTAGAGGGCCAGGCAGAGCTAAAGGTCAGGGAAGGAGTTGGTTAAGGCTCAGGCTGGGGATGGACTGGGGCAATTTGAGGGGCATGGGACAGGGTGACGTGGCATCAGGTCAGAAGTCAGAGATGAGCCTAGCTGTCTAGTTATTTTATGGGTCAGGAATGTGGTTAGGTTTAGGGTCAAGAATGAGGTTAGTTGTGAAGTTGTAGTGAAGTTGAGATTAGTTGTGTATAGTTATTAAGGGGCAGGGCTGGGGTTATGCATGGAGTGTGGCTAAGGGTTAGGGATTTGATCTATTTGGATTTAGGAATGGGATTAAGTCAAGAGGCAGTGATTACAGCTGCAGCGAAGTTTCACATCAGGATGGGGCCAAGTAGGGGACTGTGTGGCATTAAGTTAAGGTTCAGGTTTGGCATTAGATGTGGGCCTAGGATGAAAGTCCAGGTAGGCTCTTGTGAAGGTTCTGGGAAGGCATTTGGGAGATTCAGATGAAGGGGTTGGGATGGGTTGAGGTTAAAAGTCAGATAGGTGTTACAAGGAAGGGGTTAGGGCTGGGATCCAGCCAGGGGATATGTTTATATACTGGAGTATACTGGGGCTGGGGAAGGAGTTAGGGTAATACCTGGGAAGGGTTTAAGTCAAGGGGCATAGATCAAGTTATTTTTTGGGCAATTTTGTAGGTCTAGAAGGGAGTTAGATATGTGGTTAAGGTAGACATCAAGAAAGGTGTGGGTTTAGGGCCAGAATTTTGCTTGCCCTGGCCTAGATGGTAGTTTAAGCTTGGGTTTGGGGGCAGGTCTTGGATGAAGCCAGCACGGGGCATCATATCTGAGGTATGGGTATTTTCAAGCAGGAGCCAGCCCTAGGGTTGCTCAGAGGGATGCCGGGAATTTGGGAGGCAGGTTTCCATTCATTCTTTCTCTTTCTTCTTATCCTTGGCCTAAGCTGCCCAGCTTACCCAGCGGATGAGAGTGGCATAAGTAAAAGGAGGCCGCATGTTGTGGAACTTGAAGTAGTCCATGTTGTGGAAGAACTCTGTGTGAGGGGGAAGAAGAGTTAGGCCCTATCTGAATCTCCTCACTCCCTCTTCCACCCTCCATTCTTTCCATGATAACAGTTACTGTTTGCTAAGCACTTGACATAACTTGTATCATTTGCACCACTCCCACTACAACAGAGTTTATTCTTCCTGAGGTTTAAAATAAAGGAAACAATTTGTACACTAAAGAGAAGTAACTGGTTAAGTGGCAGAGTCAGGATGACACTGAGGGACCCTAATCCCTGTTAAGCCCACAGCCCGGGCCTTTTGGGTAATAGGGGATTGGTGAGCTTGGGCAAATCACCCCACTTTCCTTTGGCCTGGAAGGGAGAGTCCCTGGGAATTATGGAGCTAGTTCTCTCTTTTCTGATGACCAAATGGAATAGCTGAAGCCCTAATCCCCAGGACAGTGAGTGAACCCCAATCCTCAGAGGAGATAGGGCTAGACATCTGAGATCATAATGTGGGCTTGCAGGCCACTGAAATCCTGAGAGGAAGCTTTTGCAAGCAGACGTGCTTTCTCAAAGGGTGGGTGGTTGTGGGGAAGAGTAATGTGGAGCTCCTTTCTACTCCCCCCAATCTCATGCTAGTCTGGGGATTAGGGGCTTGGGGGCACCATATCAGGCACAGACTATCCTTACCTGGGAATGTGCTATGTCCATGGCTGCCCCAGAGGTGCCTCCGCACAGGAAGCAGGCCATCAGGGCCCTCCTGGGGGCCAGGCCAGGCTGGGACAGTGGTGACTGGGTTGCCAGTGGCTACAATGCAGCAGGAGCCCTTGTCAGATGATACCTGGGGAAGGAGAGGCTGGTGACACAGGCTGAAACTTTCCACTTTAATTTTAAATAAGTGTTTTTAAAAGGGCACTCTTTTCCCAACCCCAGTCTGGGCTCCCACAAAGCAGCATGAGCTGTATTTATCAGAGTATGGTGTGGACACTAGTATGAGTAGTGCACAAATACTAGGGCTGCAAACTGTGGTTGAATCGGGCTCCTCTACTACCCAGCTGTGACCTTGAGAAAGTCACTTAAGCCTCCCTGGCCTCAGTTTTCCTCATCTGTGGATTAGGGATACCTACTTTACAGTGGTATCATGAGGACTGAATAAGTTCACACCAGCAAAGTGCTCAGAAGCAGTGCCTGGCACTGAGGGCCCACCTTGTGGGCATGTGACCTATGCAGCTGCACAGGACCTTGCACTTTGTTTAATGCTCTGCAGTCGTCATTTTGCAATTTGAATCCCACATTTTCATTTTGCCCTGGCCTCAAGTGAGTTATATAGACACTCCTGCCAGCAGCACATGGTCTGCATTCAGTAAGTTTCTAGCTATTTGCTATTGCTTTGAAAACAAGATCATGATGTTTCAAGAGTGTAGATTCAGAGGGTTTGTAAATTGATGGGGACAGATTCTCAGGTTTGGGCATATTCAGAGCTTGGAACACGGGCCCAGAGGTCTGGGTGTGAAGATAGGTCCTCTGCACTCTGCAGAGCCCCTCCCCTGCCTGTCTCCCAGTAGTCTGTGCTGCTATCAGGCCTAGGGTGGCTCACCACAGAAGGAGACTTGGTCAGTGCCATCTTCCCAGCCAGGTGGGCCTGCATAGCACCCAGCTTCTCCTTCTCCAGCACCAGCTGTAAAGATGGGCACAAAGGCCTCAACTTGGACTTTCTCTACCACATCTTTGGCCAGGCTATGATCTTCCCTGGGAGTACCCTACCCCCTTCCTTCCCTTTTGGCACCCCCTATCCTATGTGAGCTTGACTTCTGGCACCGGGTGGGTGTAAAATTTGCCCACCATTCACCCCACCACTTCCTCAACCCCACATCACCTGCTGCTCCAGAGACTGTACAACTTCCCTCTGGAGGAGACACTGTGCCCTGCCCTTCTCATCCAGGAGATGGTCTGCCTGGCAGTGCCTGGGGAGGAGGAAGATTCCATGCAGATGATTGGTGGGCCAGGTTTCCTAGCTCAATGTTCTGAGTGGGGAGGGGAAGGAGGGGGGTAGGGGGGAGAGAGAAACAGACAGAGAGAGAGAGAGAAGAAGAAGAAGGAGGAGGAGGAGGAGGAGGAGGAGGAGGAGGCGGGGGAGGCACGTGGAGGCAGCAACAGCCATTGTGAGGAGCTGAGACTTTGAGGATCATTAAAATTAAGCTAGTGTGTTGGCAAGAGAGGTAGCAGGGCAAAGCAGGAGTGTGGATTCTGGAGCCTGAATGCCTGGGTTTGAATCCCAGCTCTGTCACTTGATCAAAACACTTAACCTCTTTGGCCTGTTTCTTTGTCTGTAAAATGGAGGTAAATAATAGTATGCACTATTATGCCCCATATACAAATGAGAAAACCAAGGCCCAGAGAAGCTAAGTAACTTGCCCAAAGTCATACAGCCAGTGAGTGACAAAGCCTGGATTTGAATCTACAGTCTCAGCTTTTGCCTTTTTCATCTTACTACCTATCAGGATAAGACCTAAGCTGAGACCTCTACCCCAGACCTCCTCCCACAAACTGGGGACTCCTCTGGACTGGAATGGGCCTGGGCCACTCACTGGAGGAAGTCCTCTGGCTCCTTGAAGACCTTCTCACATCCGGGCCACTTGCAGACACCATTTGCCAGCAGTGAGTAGGAACCCTGGGTCATGGTCGGAAGGGTACTAGGGGGACAGAGGGTGTCAGGGGAGGGAATGGCAAGGCAAGGGTTCTTCCCAGCTCTGCCCACTGACCTCTCTTTCCTGGGTGCATCGGGGCTTGGGAAGGTGCAGAGCAGTGCTGGTTCCTGGGATACCCACTCCAGGCTGGCCACATTGATCCCTGCAGGTGAGGACAGGGCACCTCTGGGGACTGTGGACTGTGTTCCATAGCTTGGCTTATAAGGCCTCTCTTTTTGAGCTGCCCACCCTCCAGAACCTTACAGGTCCTGACTCCCAGGGAGTTCTGATGTCCCTAACATCCAAGGCTTCTGGTGGAGCAGTTTAAAAACTGCCATTCACAAGTGCTGACATTTTGATTAACTTTGCAAAGATCTGTGGTTCCGTAATTTTGACATTCTACATCTTTCAGGCTCTGAGCCTGACATTTTTTGGAGGTTGGAGTTTCCAAGATGATAAAACCTGACACTTTTGACCTGTGGGACACAATTCTGCAGCCCACACTGCTCACATTCAAGGACTTGGGTCTCTGGGGTTTTGGGGAGCTTTGGGGTGTGGTGTTACCAGGTGGCATGCCAGGCCGAGCCTTCAGGGAGAAGATTCCAGTGGCAGCGCTGGGTGGCGGAAGGCTGATCATAGCTGGGCTGTCCAGTGGGTGCACCTGCAGCACAGGAGTCTGGGCATGGGCATCCACTGTTGAGAGCTGTGGGCACATATGGACCGGGGTTCACCTTGGCCCCCTCCTCAGTTCTCCCACCTGCTCCCTCCTCCCTGCCCAGTCAGGGTTGTTACCTCGTGCATGAAGTGTGGCCGGTTCTGGAGGAGTGCCTGCAAGTGGGGTGAGGGACCCAGCCGTGCTCCAGAGGGTGCCACCATGACGAGTGGCACTGTGGGCAGCTGGGGGAGAAGGCAGGTGGGTAGGATGCCATCCTCATCCTCATTATTCTGTATTTCTAATTCATATACTCCTCACCACAACCATATATGGTAGGAACTATGACCATCCCCTTTATACATCTGTAGAAACTGAGGCTCAGGGAGATTGAGTAACTTTCTTAAGATCAAACAGCTAATAAGTGGCAGAGCTGGCCTCAACCCTATCGTCTCACCTCCTTGGGCTCCAAGCCTCTCCCTTGTCACATGGGGATAGAGACGCATGGACATGCCTATAGGACCATGATAGGGTCTCCTCTCCTGAGACAGGGACTGTAAGGCCAGGGAGAGCCTTGAATCTCTTAGACCTGCTAAGTGGGGTTTTCTTGGCCCTGTGATATCTGCATAAGTCACAGACTTGCCTGGGACCTAGAAAACCACTTCCTGTGCCCTAGCTGGGCCTCCCGCCTGATGCCACAGTAAAGGTCAGCACCTGTAGACTCAGGTACCCCACCCTGCTCATACCATCCCGGGCCCTGAGCCTCACCTGCAGTTGTGTTGGTGGTATGGGGTTCAAAGAGGAAGAGGAGGCATGGGCCACACCTCGAAGATCCCGGCCCTGGAAGGTTGCCCCAGGGCCCTTGGTCCCCAGCAGGTCTGAGGCCTTGGGTGCAGCTCTCCAGCTGGGCAAGGCTCCTGAGGATAGGCCGAGCACCAAGGAAGGGGCCGAGGGCTTGGCTGGCCTGGGGTTGGGCATTGGGTCCTTTTTTGAAGGCAGGCTGTAGAGACATAGGGGGAAAGAGTTATGCATGTGCTAGGGGTCTGCAAAATACACAATCACCTGAACCACATGGATACCCACTCTGGTCAGAGCAGGCATTGGCTGAGACATGTCCCGAAGGGTGCCATAGCTGGATCCCAGCTTTGGTCATGTGTGCATGTGCACATACACACATTGGTGTCAGGAACACAGGTATGTGTGTCTCCATGTACACTCCATGTGCAGACTTGCACAGGTCTAGCACATGGCTTTCCTGTGCATGCTGGCACAGCCCTGGTGGGGATGTGTCCTCATAGGGCAGTGGGGGCTTTGGGTTGGTTTACGGGGCCTCAGCCAGGGTATGTCTCAGCTCCTTCCCTCACTGCTTGAGGCTTGACTTCAGGCCTCAGCCCTCTGGCCCTCCCTTTACCCAGCACAGGCTACACAACCTTTGCTGATCCTGCTGAGGCTGGTCTCTGATTTACTCCTGGGAGCATCATTTTAATGTAGGGCATATCTGGGAGTGGTGGGGGGTATGGACTCAAAAGATCCTTTTGGCTACTGTGAGAGAGATTCTAGAAAGGTGAGGGCAGAAGTAGGGGACTAGTGAGGACAATACTACAACAGTCCAGGTAAGTGATAATGGTGGCAAAGACCAAGATGGTGGCAGTGGAGATGTGAGAAGTAGGTGGATTCTGGGCATGTTTGAAAGGAGTCAGAATTTGCTGGCAGCTTGGATATGGGGGTGAGAGAGGGAGGGTCAAGGTGATTTCTGGGTATTAGCTTGAACAGCTGGAAGGACAGAGCCAAAATGACTTGAGATGAGGGGTATGGGGTGAAGGGGGTGGGAGAGTGATGATCCAAGTGTGGATGGACATGAAAAGTCTGGCATTGGATATACGAGTGGGAATGCCGAATGGGCAACTGAGTATAGGAGTCTGAAATTCGGGAAGGGGCAGGGTCTGGTCATCTCTGGGCTCTGCCCTACACAGAACTGACATGGCATGTGCCAGAGAGGAGGATATATGGGCTCTCTTGAGCCTGTGGCTGCTTGTCAACTCAGCCACCACTGGAGTTTACCCCTAGCCTGTCTCCAAGCCTTTGCTTATGCTGGTCAGCCTGCCTGGAATGCCAGCTCTTCTTCTTCTTCTCTTATCTGGGTGAGGCCTTGGTTTCTCAGAATCTTATAATCCTAGTCTGAGAGGGGACACCCAGGTTCAGTGTTCCACAGTCCCATCATGACTTCAGAGCTCTACTTCTTTCTCCAGAAAGTGTGCATGTTTGCAGATTTCACAAGCTCCCTGCTGTTGGGCTGTGTGTGTGTGTCCTCTCCCCACCCCACAGCACTGGGTTGGGCACACAGCTGCTGAGAACAGCCCAGAGGGGTATAAGGAGGGTTCTGGGGGAACAGTTGCTCCTTCTTTTCATTTATGTCAGCCCATGGGGGTTGTCAGGGCTAGGGTGCTGAGGGTGAGAATCTAGGTATTCAACCCTTAGTCTCCCTGGAGGTTAGAACATTACTGTGTGAAAATCAGGAGCCTAGGTCTATGGAGGCTCAGAACAAAGGCCTGAGAGAATGTCAGTGACCATGAGGACGTGAGTGAATGAAAGAGTGAATAAATGAAGGCGGAGGTCAGGATGATGTTTCTACAAGCCAAGGAATGCCAAAGATTGGCAGGAAACTATGAGAAACTAAAAGAAGCACAAACACTTTCTCCCTCAGTCCTAGAAGGAGCCAACCCTGCTGTCACCTTGATTTAGGACTTCTGGGCTCCAGAACTGAGATAATAAATTTCTGTTTAAGCTACCCAGTTTGTGGTACTTTGTTACAGAAGCCTGAAAGCACACTAATACTGATTTTGGTGAGCGAGTGGATGTTTTCCACTACTCTGGCTTTATCCACACAGCTGGCGTGTGGTCACTTCTGAATCTGCCTGGACACTTGGCCAGAGCTTATAAGAAATCTCCTCCCAAAAGACTTTTGGAGTAGCCTGACTCAGGGAATCATAGGTACATTCTCAGAAAGGGGACATGGATATGGTCTGTCTGGTAGTGGGGTACTGGAGGGCCAGGCTGGGCAGCCAGCTTCCTGCATTGTCTGTTGGGGCGTCCCTTTCTGACTCTTTCTCAGAAGATGCATGGCGGATGTTTCTGGGACATAGATTATGTTTTCATATCGGGGTCTGCATCTGGGCCCCATTGTCACAGCCTCTGACTTCCCCAGATTTTTCCGCCATTGACGTCATGGCGGCCGGATGTGCTGGGCTTCATCGGCACCAAGGAGGAAGAGAAGGGGGCAGACACCCAACCCCACAAGTTTCGTTCCGAGAATTGGCTAGCCCATCCTGCAGCCTGCTTGGCCCAGGTGAGGTGATGTGGGTGCTGGCGGATGTGGTGAGTGACGTCCATCTGGTTACCATGACAAGCCCTGGGTCCTGTAGACTTGGCCCTTCTTAGACCATGGAGAGGCCCAAGTTTTGATGCTTGGGGAGTGCCATGAAGACCCTCAGGGTCTTCAAATGGAACTATGCCAGAACCTCAGAATCACAGAACATCATTTCTTATATTCAAAGGATCCCAGAATCTCAAACATACTCACTCTGTGAGGTCCATGGGTCCAACTTCTCAGTATGTGAAAACCAATGTCTCTGGTATCCCAACTCACTGGAACTCTTCAAAGGGCAGAACACTCACTATTTCATAGGGCCTCTAACTTGCCAGGCCCAGAATTGTAGCAAGCCTCCATCCTAAGTTCTATGAAGGCAGGAGGGTCAGAATTACCCCCTCTATTTCCCCTAGTCTGGAGTTAGGCTCTGCCACTAACTAGCTGCAACTCTCCTCAGGCTCATATATAAGTTGGGACAATAACTGTACTAATCTTCCAAAGTTAGTGTACATAAAATACTTAGCAAAATGTCAGTGATCTATGAATGGACACCTACAGGGCCTCTGTCTCCCTGTCCATTCCAGAACAATGTTCCTAGACTCACAATCACTCTGCTAGAGATGGAGAGGGAAGGAAGTGGAGGTTGAGGCTGGTACACCTTTGGCAAGGGCCTCATGGTGGGGAGCAGGAAAAGCCTTGGCCTTTGCCAGTAGAGATCCCACCACCAGGCTCTCTGGAGGGGTCCTAGAATGGAGGTTCCCAGGGACCAGTGCCAGCTCTGGGGATACAGCTGAGCTCTTTCCACAGCCAACTAACTGACTGATATCCCTTTAGTATCACCACCCTCTGGCCATGAGGCCTCTTGACCCATGGGGCCCTGGGACCCCACCCAGCCTAGCTCTTGGGAGGCTGGGCCCCACACTGTGTCCATGAATCTTTCTGCCTTAGGGAGAGTCCTACCTGTGAGAAGGCAGAAGGGGGAATGACAGAAGCTGGGTGGCAACCCAGGTCCCCTCTCCCCAATCATGGATGCGTGGACGTAAACGGAGGCCCACAATGGGGAGAGAAACAGAGCCAGGGTCCCACCAAGAGTCCTGAGATCTGAGCTTGGGTCTCAACTCCGCCACTGCATCTCTGTGAGGCCTTGGGAGAAGCTCTCCTGCCCAATTCTGGGCCTCAATTGCTCCCTTGTACACTGGGAAGGGTAGAGGTGTGTAGTAGATGAAGGCCAGGAACCTTCTGTTCTGTATCAGGGTGAGTTGTTAGATATCTGCAGGGCTTCAAGTCGACAACTGCCCTTCTATTCAGGGGACTGAGAACAGGGATACATAGAGACAAAGAGAGACAGACATAAGGAAGAGAGAGAGACACAGAGAACAAGAGGTACAGAGAGAGGTGGGACAGACATGAGATGAGACAGAAATAGAGCATGAGAGTCAGAGAATGAGACAGTGAGAGATGAGAGATAGATATGTGGGATACACAAACACACATACACACATATGTGTGTATGTGTATATATGTGTGTATATGTATGTATATACGTGTGTGTGTGTGTGTGTGTGTGTATATATATATATAATATATATATATATATATATATATATATATATATATATATAGAGAGAGAGAGAGAGAGAGAGAGAGAGAGAGAGAGAGAGAGAGAGAGAGAAAGAGAGAAAGAGAGAGTATGTGAGATGGAGATCTCAAATAAGAACAGTTGCTGGCCTCTGGCTGGAGGAACTTATGCTGCCTGAAATAACAAGGAATAACCAAGGGTAAGATATAGCGGGGTGCCTAGGGCTGGGAATTATGTTGTATTACAGAGCAACAATCAGCAAAGTGTTGTGGCCCTCCTACAAGAGTAGACATTGAGGAATAGAATAGAATAGAACGCTCAAACACAAAGCCATGGCTAGAGGGAATTGAGTTTGTAAGGAATGTGGCATTTCAGACTGGGGGGACAGTGGAGGATAGATTGTTTAACAAATGTTTCTGGGATAATTAAGAGAAAAATAAAGTTATTGAATGAGTAATTAGTCTATTTTCTCACTAACCCCTCCCTGCCCAGTTTGAAATGTCATCATCATCATAGACCCTAAAATAAATTCCAGATCCATCAAAGAGATAAATAATATCTAATATTGACCTTCGGTTTATTGTATGCCAGGCCCTATGCTAAGACCTATGGTTAACAGATTTAATCCTCACAACCACCTTTGAGGTAGGTACTATTTTAGCCATCACAGTACATATGAGGAAATAAAAGTACCAAGAGTTTAAATGCCTGGTTAAAAATCACACAGATGGCTTGGGGGTGAGGCTGGGTTTGTCCCAGACAGTCTGACTCCAGTACTCATACTCATAACCTCTACAGTAAATGGAAAAAATGAAACCATAAAAGAGACTAGAAGCCAACACATGTGAATATTTATCTCATTTTCAAGTGGGAAAGAACTTTCTAAGTACAAAACCAGAGACAATAACCACAGAAGAAAAGACTAACCTATTTGACTATATAAAAATATCACAAGCATCACAAAACACTATAAACAAATAGAAAAAGCAAATGATGAATCAGGGGAAAATGTGTTATATGTATGTATCGCTGATGGAAGGTTAATATCCTTTCTAAATAAAGAACTGTGATGAATAAATTAAAAAAAAGATGAACACCTTATTAGGACTAAGGGCATGACCAGATAACTAAAACAAAACCATAAATGGTGAATAAACAGTATAAGTAAATCAAAGAATGCAAATTTCAACAATGTGATAAGATTTTTTTTCTTACTTGTTGTGTTGAGAAAGGATTAAAAAGTGACAATATCCACCCAGGATTAGCTTGAGTAGAGGGATCATAAAACAGGACAACGTTTTGGAAGGATAATTTGTAGAGACGTCAGAAACCTTAAAAATGCACATACCCTTTGCCCAAATAACTCCATTTTCAGGAATCTAAGGAACTAATCCGGGATTATTGTGGGAAAAATCTTAGAACAATCCAAATGTCCAGTAATTGGCACTTTGTTGAACCAATCATGGTTCATGCCAATGTAAGGTAAGTATTGACAGCCATGAAAGATCTTCTGTTGAAACAATTTTTAGTGATCTAAAAAATGAACCTATTAATTGAATAAAGCAGGAATGAAGTCAATGGATAGCGTGATTCTAATTTGGTTAAAAAAATACTAACAGCTAATACTTAGCACTTGTTAAGCCTTCAGAGATGGCTTCAGGGTCTCCTCTCATACAGTGCAAGCATAAGTTCAGTTAAGTGCTCAGTCTGACCCAACAACTCACGATCCTCCTTTGATTAGAGCAGACAGAATTGATGCTCATTCTTATAAAGTGTAAATTTCCTCATTGACATTATTCAGCACACTATTATCAAGCACCATCTGTGTATTAAGCTCTGGATGCTAGTGGGGAAGGTAGGTAGGGGAAGGTGAGAGAAAGCAGGAGAGACAGTGGGAGAAAGACTGAGGAAAAGAGAAAGATGGAGTGTGGTCGAGATGGAGGAGACGGAGACAGGGAATATGGTCAGAATGGATAAAGATAGAGGGATGGAGACTCTGAGTGCCAGGAAAACAGAGAGGGGGACAGAGAAACATGGAAAGAGAGAAATAGTGCAAACAGAGACAGAGGGATGGGAGATAGCGAGAGAGAAGAGACAGAGAGGCAAGAGGTGTAGTTGAAATTTCCATTTACAACTGGACAGTGTTTCAAGTTGTTTAAAGCTCTGAAATACATAAAGACTAGCAGTTGACATATTTAAAAAAATCCTACCCATCCACATATCAATCAACTTATTTATCTTTGCCTCTGGCCAAGCACCAATTACTTTACCTATCAGTTTTCTGGCATTTATTATTACTATTATTATTGTATTATTATTATTGTAAAATATTATTGTATTATTATTATTGTAAAAAATACCTTCCCAGACCAGGACCAAGAGTTGCGTACGTTTGGACTGTACTGGAGGACCCTTGATCCTCCAGTGCCTACCTTACTGCCATCTCTTCCATCAGACCCATATTTGGTGGGGGAGAGCAGGGACACTCACCTTGGTGAAGTGGACTGACAGAAAAGGATCAGCCTGGCTTGTGGGAAACTGTCACATATCAAAAACAACTTTGCTTTTATACCGAGAAGAAAAACCACGGTGTGGAAGCCGCAGACCTCTCTCTTCTAATAATCCATTTTTTTCGATGACTGTGTACGCTGATAATCACGGCGTGGGGGGGGTTCTCATAGTTCTCTTTGTCTGTCTGTCTGTCTGTCTGTCTGTCTCTCTCTCTCTCTCTCTGTTTCTCCTCTTCTTGATTATGATACTTAAACGGAAATTTTGAAATTTTGGGTTTTTTCTTTGCCCTTTACAAGTCATCTGAAAATATAATTTCTTCCCCTCACCAAAGAGGTGAGAGGTATCAATGAGATAACAGGGCTCATGAGAAACCACAGTTTTTAAAACAACAGTGTGTAGAGTTAGGGGAAAAAAAGCAGGGAAAAGAACTCAAATAAATCACAGGGGCATTCCAGGCAGATAGAGACAGCACACAGTGAGTGAGAAGGTATTTGAGGGTCTCTGGGGATAGAAAGAGAGGCCCTGAGGCCCTGAGTATGAATGGGAAATACCAGGGAAAGAAGCAGAATAGGGCTAGGTTTCCAGATGCTTTGCCCTGCTCTAAGCTTCAGTTTGCCCTTAGGTGGAATTGATATGATCATCACTACTCTACTGCCCAGGGAGGGGGAGTGTGTTACTTGCAACCCACCTTTCCACAGAGGGTGAGGAGTAGGTACGTTACTTAACAGAGAAAAAAGTGGGGATTCCTCCCCACCCCCCTACAATTCACAGAATCGAAGAATCTGAGAATCACTGGCTCCCAGAGTCCACTGAGCATTACTGAGCAAGGAAAGGGAGAAAAGTCTTATCTCATCATGTCTTGGGGCCTGAGAGATCTGACCCTATGGCCAACCTGCAAGAAAGGTCCCAATCAGGACCCCCATATTAATGCATCCATCCTCACAAAGAAGTCCCTTGGGACCCCAACCCTCTTGTAGTCAGCGACATTATGGCCTGATACTTCTGAGGCCCTCAGCATTTGTGATTTTCTACTTTGAAAAATCCATTTCCAAGGTTTTAGGATTTCAAATATCTGCCATCATCCTTGTAGCTGACATTTATCTTGAATTCTCCATGTGCCAGTTACAGTGCTGAACACTTCTCCCAAGTGGTCACATTCAATCCTCACCACAGTCTGCTGAGGTCCATCTTGTAATCATGGCCATTATACAAGTGGGGAAAACGGAGGTGCAAAGTAGTCGAGCAACTTGCTCCAGATAACAGAGCTGGTGAGTCGGGGCACTGCCTTCCTTGGTTCCGGGTTTTGAAACCCCCAGATTTCCATAAGCCCAATGTCTCAGGATTTAAATTCTAGGATGCAATGACAGGGAGGTTCTGAGATTTGAAGATTCTTCTGGGGTGCTTGAAGCTTGTGAGATTTTAAGGTTGTTTGAGAATTGGCAGCTGTAATTCCTCTCCTCAGCAAGCACCCACCTCTAACCGATGTTCAACAGGGGAGACCAGCCCCCAGGGGCTCCTCCTGACAGGCCTTGTCTGAGATTCCCAGTCCCGGGCTCCTCAGTGCTCTGCATGGCCTGGGGTTCTGTCATCCAACATCCACTCCAACCCCTCTGCAAGACTGACTTCAGACCTGAAGAGAAATTGGAAAGAGCTTTTTATTCAGATGGTACAAACCTAGTGGCCAAGACCTATCCCTTCACCCATTTACCTCTTTTCCTCCCCCACCTCCCAAGTCCTCAAATAAAAGAGAACCTCTTTCCTCAATTCAGACTCACCTTTCTGGAAAAGCCCAGAGAGGCCTAATCGCTTGGCTTTGTGAAGATAAAAAAAAATACTTAAAAAATATCAGCCAACAACAATAAAAAAAAAGAAACCCAACCCTTCCTACCACTAGTTCAAAACAAACTTTCACTGGTTGAGACTTCTGAGTTGGTGGGACATGTCTGAGGACCAAAGATGGCCTGTGTGCCAGGCATCCAGGGTATACACCAAGGTGGGATGAGGTCCTCAGGTTGAGGCCTGCAGGGACCCTGTGTACAGCAGGAACTTAACAGGTATGTCATGTGGTTGGAAGCAAGAGAGAAGATGAGGAATGTGCTTGTCAAGAAGAACTCCTGAGGAGCTGACTTTAGGGATGTCCGCAAGGTTAATTACCCCTTGCTTTCTGTGGACTTGTGTTTGAACATTTCCTACACTTCCTGTGTAACTATTTTCTAGGCCAGTCCTAGAAGCTGAGCCATATTCCCTGTCCCAGGACCTGCTCCTCCTGAGGGATCTGGTTTTCTCTTTTAGAGTTATATGTATGGGCTGCACTCCACCTTAAATCCTCCCAAACCATCTCCTTTACTGTTACTCGTTCCATGAGAGGAGTGGCCAGAGAAATAGGAAGAAAACTGAATGTGAGTGGTGGCCCAGAGTCCCAGGAAGCTACTTGAGCAGGGCCTAGAGGGTGGTAGGGGTGCTGCTGCTGCTGCTGAGAGCTAAGACCCTTGCAGAGTGAGAGCTGGGAGTCAGGTAGGCAGAGAGGGGCAGAAGTCACCACCTCCCCTCTGTATAGGACTGTATTTCTCTTGCATGGAAAACTGTTGGGGAGAATGGGCAAGATTAAACAGAAAGGCAGGTGAGTCTCCAGAGAAGGGGGCCGTTGTCAAAGACTTGAAGGAAGTGAGGGAGGGAGTCACGTAGACATCTAAGTAATTCCAGAGGAAACAGCTAGTGCAAAGGCCCTGAGGTGGGAATGTACCTGATTTGCCCAGGTCTACTAAGGTTAGTGTGGTTGGAATGGCATGGTGAGAGGAAGAGGTGTAGGAGGTAAGGTCAGAGAGGGAACTAGGGGGTGTTAAACAATGCAGGACTTTATAGACTATAGTGAGGACTTTGGCTTTTACTGAGAAGGAGGCCACAGATTTGTGAGCATAGACATGAACTGTCTTAGGATTTAACAGCATTCCTCTGACTGCTGAGTATAGAACTGACTGTAGGAGTGAGGGCAGAAGCACAGGGACCAGTGAGAGGGAGGCTACTGCAATGTCCAGGTGATAATGTGCTGGTAGTGGAGTGGGTGAAGAGAGGGTGAATTTGGGGAATGTTTTGAATGGGTTGCTGACAAGATCTATTGAAGGATGAGGGTCTTGGGGCTAGACTAAGATAAAGACAGTGCCCTACTGGGTGGGCAGGAAGGAGTCCCTGAACTACTTACCAGCTTGAACTTTTAAGTGACAAAAAAATAAAGTTCTATTTTGTTTAAGTTTCCATTATTTCATTATTTTTTTCTGTTACTTGTAGCTGAACATATTCCTTCCTTACCCATGACCCCTGGACACTGAGACATGTGAGTGGGTGGGGTGCTGCTGCGGGATCACTTCCCTCCTAGGGATGCTGTCAGTCAAAACCTTGCATACAGGGTGAAATGTCTGAATGGATATGTTCAGTAGATAAAGTCTGTAATTCAGTTCCTACAGGAGCTGAGACATCCAAGGGAGAATGAAAGGAGTTAACTAGATGGAGGAAGCAGAAGAAGCAGTGCTCTTGGGAGAGGGAACAGTAAGAACAGAGATGGGAACAGATAGAAAGGAGATAAGGCCACTGTGGGGTGTGGAGGGCTGAGTTAGGAAAGAAAGGGCTTAGATTTGTGATTATATTAGTGTCTGCCAACCTGCTCAATCAACTCTTGGGGACATATTCAGGCTCAGTGTTTTGTTGAGCTGTTTAGAAAAAGCTAATCTTACAAATAAGTTCAATTTCTCATTTGGCCATTCATTCAACAATAGTGCCAAGTCCTGGAGAATGCTTAGGATGACAATTAGGGGCATTCTTGGCTAGTGGCGCCACTCAAGCAAAGCCTTGGGGATGGGCAGAGGAAACCGAGTAACTGCGACAGGAGAGTCCGTTTTGCTTTCTTAGATCTCACGCTAATGTGCAGTCTAAATCTTTCAGGGGCTCTGGGATTCATAGCTGGGGGGCAATAGGGGGTCACGGAGGGTTACGGAGAAGGTAAATCCATCCACCAGAGATATTCTATGGTTCTGCAGCTTGACTACCCTACAGCCCTGACTGCCTACGCACCGTTCTCTCCTCTGGCTTCCTTATTGGCTCTTTATCCTCTCCTTCACACCACCTATAACACTCCCATTGCCTCTTCTCTTTCACGTCCCGCCTCCGTGTCCCTCCACATAGCCCTTTGAAGGCTCCTTGCTCTCGCTTTCACTGCCCACCTCCTTTGGCTCTGCCCCGCCATTCCTGCACCGAGTTCGCTCACATATCATCTCCTGGGTTCCTTCTAGCCTCCATATTGGCTGGTTCCGCCCTTGGCACCACCCTTTGAAGGCGTCCACGCTCACAAGACTCCCCATTGGTTCGCTGCCGCCATTATCGGCACCTCCTCTACGCCACCAGTGCGCGGCTCCCCATTGGCTGTTCGCGATCTCAGCTTGCACTCCCCCCCACCTACGCAACCCAGGGATCTCCTACTTTTCAGGCCTCTCCGTTAGCTGCCTGCTGCCCCCATCGCCTATAGCCATTCCATTTTCCCTCTTCCCAGATGCCAATCCTGATCACACATCCCCATTAGCGGTACTACTTCTCTCTCCATCCCAGACCCCCTGCCACCCCCATTCAGGCCTCCCCATTGATTCACCAATCATCCTGCCTCCTACACCAAGCACTCTCGAGCATCCCTATTGGCTGCATGCTTCTCCAGCTCTCAAGTCACCGCCTACGTCATCCATGCGTTGCTCCCCATTGGCTGGCTGCTACACCTGTCTTCATCTCTCCGCCTGTGAGCCGAACCCCCGCGTGCGGGCCTTCCCATTGGCTGCCCACCCATCCAGGCCCTGCCCCCATCGGCCCCCGCTGCCGGTGCCGTCGGTGCCGCCGCCGCCGATATGGCACGCACGGCCTCTGTGGAGCTCCCGCTGCGGCCTGCCGCGCCCCCCTCGCTGGTCGCGGGCGAGCCCCATACCTCTGTTGAGGCGGCGGTGGCCCCGCGGAGGGTGCTGTTTGCCGACGAGGCCCTGGGGCTGCCGCTGGCGCAGCTGCGCTGCTACCGGCCATGGGGCGGGCCCGGGGCGGGCAAGATGGCGGCGGCGGCCCGGCAAGATGGCGAAGGCGGCGGGGCCAACGAGGACGACGATGGCGAGGATGGGGATGAAGGGGAGGAGGAAGACGAGGCTTGCCCCGAGCGCTCGTCGCTGTGCCCCGTCTCGGCCGGCGGGGGGTTTTACTTGGTGCCCTCATTTTCGCTGCCGCCTGCGCCGGGCCGTTTGGAGCGTTTGGGGCGCGTCATGGTGGAGCTGGAGGCACTGCTGCCGCCTCCCGGGGCGGTCCCCGGGAGTGCCGGGGTGTGGGTGCCTGGGGGACGCCCGCCGGTGCTGCGCGGGTTGGTGCGCGTGCTGAACCGTTCCTTCGAGAAGGCGGTGCACGTGCGGGCCTCCCACGACGGCTGGGCTTCTTTCTGCGACCACCCAGCGCGCTATGTCCCGCGCAGCCCTCCTGGGACAGTAGCAGGAGGACCAGGAGCAGGAGATCCCATTCTGGATCTGGGCCTTGGCCTGGGCCCTGGCCAGGCGTCTGCCTCCTCGCCCGACGATGGCGGCCGCACCGACCGCTTTGCCTTCCAGCTGCCCTTTGCTGAGGGCGCGGGCGATGGGGCGCGCCTGGACTTCGTGGTGCGCTATGAGACCCCCGAGGGCACTTTCTGGGCCAACAACCACGGCCGCAACTACACAGTCCTGCTCCGGATTGCACCCGCTCCCACAACCACTGATGCTGAAAGGCTGCCCCAGCAGCAGCAGCTGGAGCCACAGCCCGATTACCGGGGTCCTGTGGAGGCGGAGGCCAGGCAGCTGAAGAGCTGCATGAAGCCAGTGAGGCGCAGGTAATGTCTGCCAGCGCCACCTCCGCCAACCAGGGCTGTGTCTAGGATGGAGGATAAGCATCCTCACCCAGGAGTCCTTTAGGCTTGCTCTCCTGGACAGGGAGGAGGGCGCATTCAGTCAGTCAAAGAATACTGGAGACCAGACATAGTGCTAGGCTTTTTAATTACTGGGAGTCCATTCATTCATTTATTGAATTAAACTGTAAAGCCCTGAACAAGACACATCTTTCCTGCCCTCAAGGATCATACAGGCTCCTATGGGAGATAATTGGGGAAAAAAAGCAAGTAGATAAACATAGGGATAAAGTTAGTTGATTAGAGAGGAGTAAGGGGAGATTTTTGGAGAGAATAGCTGTTTTAGACAGGGTGTTCAGGGAGGGCCTTTGAGGAGGTAAGTCCTGGATGATAAAAGTTATGCACAGATAATGGAGGGAGAAAGTTTGTAGAAAAGGAAAAGAAGGACTTGAGGAGGTGCCATTTAAACAGTGTGGATGATAAAGAGCATTATGCACACATGGGAGCAGAGGTGTTTTAGGCAGAACAAGTGCAAGGTCCTGAGATGGTAATGAACTTGGTGTGAATGATGGGTGGTATGCTGTAGTGGAGAATGCTGCAGTGGTAGTGTGGATCAGGGGCCTTGCCAGTGGGGGGTAGAGAATCTGACCCTAATTTGACAGCAGGAAACTAGGATTCCAGAGGGAGAAACTGGTTAAGGAAGTGATGGAGCCTGGCTTTTCCAATTTGGCCTTGAAGCCTGTGCACTCTCTTAACTATTATGCTCTAATATAGTCTGAGGCTTCCTGTGGAAGTGAGGGACTGAGCCCATACTCTCACAGGAAACATTGGCTCTGGCACAGGCAGAACCAGATGGGCCTGGATTCGAAGCTCATGTTATTTGTTTTTGCCATACCACCTATTACTATTCAGAGCCTGGGAGAAAGCCAATTAACCTAGGAGGCAAGATTCTTCTAGATTTTTTCTATAAAGCTAAGAATTCTTCAAGGGCAGCAGCTAGGCCTGATTTCTTTTTGGGGTCACCTAATTCTACCCTGGGATAAATAGACTGTGTACATGTGGGAAATGCATACATTCCCCTGGTCCTTAGAGGACTGGAAATGGGAATGCTTTTTGGACCTTGTATATGCTGGATTAGAAGCCTCTGGCTGCAACAAGATGTTTGTGGTCCTGGCAAGGTCTTAGGCTGTGAGTAGTTCTGAAAGGCATAGCTCAGCTGGTGGGCAGATGTACCTGGGTACTTGGGCAAGCAGACGAGCACTCACTGACCTGTGAGCCCCTCAGTAACCTGAGACTTAGTCTAAGAGTGACAGGCAGCTCAGCTTTCCTTACAGTGTTAAGAGTGTGGATTCTGGTATCTGCCTGTGTTTAAATTCCAGATCTGCCATCTATTGGCCTTGTGAACTTGGCCAACTTATTTGGTTGTACTGTGCCTCAGTATCTTCATCTGTAAAACATAATCATAATACTTATTTCACAGGAGGAAGTAAGAGCACTCAGAACCGATCCTGGCTCATAGTAGTCCCATATAAGTGTTAGTTAGTATTATTACTTAGGGAATCACACATATAATTCCTTGGATTTCCCTCCTAAACTCTGCCTGTCACCAACTTTGTGGCCTTGCCTCAGTTTTATCATCTGCTAAAGGGGGGTGACAGTCACTTTGGTTGGAGTGGTTGTAGCAAACATGGATGATGTAACAACAAGCGTGGTGGTAAGCTGTGAAAGTACAGTGGCTGGCTTGTACTGATCTCTGCTAAGAGCTTCAAGTCCATTCTCTCCTGAGGCCTGC
The DNA here is from genome assembly GCA_004027375.1 of Macroglossus sobrinus. Lineage (NCBI taxonomy): Eukaryota > Metazoa > Chordata > Mammalia > Chiroptera > Pteropodidae > Macroglossus > Macroglossus sobrinus. The sequence goes on from PVKZ01002430.1 coordinate 91,139, forward strand.
TGTGCATGCTCTGTGCTATAGGTGCTATGATTATGCCCATTTAATATAAGGGGAAACTGAGGTAGCTCAGAGAGGTAAGCCAGTTAATTCAGATTCACTCAACCTAGTGAGTGATAGGACCAGGGAGGAAATGCTAGGGGCATTTTTTTTTTAAACTTACTCTTAAAGGCCTGATAGGATTCAGAGCAAATTCTGCATTTTGCTCCTGGTGTTCCCAGCATGTTGCCTTTTCCTTTTTTTTTCTTTATTGAGAGGTATGGCTACATGTAGTGCACTGATGTTATGTGTGAGGCTCAATGGATTTTTACATATATAAGCCCTTATTGTAACCATCACCTAGATTAAGAAATTCAGCTATTCCAGTGCCCCAGAATTGCCTTTGTTTCTGTCATTTTTCCCAGCAGGCTGTCATGGGAGCCCTGTCTGTAAGAAGCAACAGTTTGGGTAATGGAGTTTGGTCATTTTAGAGTGTGAAAGGAAGGGAACGGAGAAATCAAAAACTTGCATGGCCAAGGTGGGTGGGAGCATGTTTTTCTTTTTAAAATACATTGGTGGTTTTAAGGAGAAGTTGAAGCATCCCGTTAAGACAATTGTTTTGGTATCTGGCCCCAGGTCTGTGGTTCCTAACATGACTTGTGATATTATTTTAAGTGGGCAGATGGCTTTTTGATAGCTTTTTTATCTTTTGATCTCAGCTCTTGCAAATGGGAGGTTGTACTCACTGCAAGATCAGCGATAAGATGTTCTGTAGGTTGGTGGCTTTCTTGGCAAGTACATTTTAATTATTGTTTTAAATCCTTTGTGCTGCCAGTGACTTGGTGAGCTATTGAATATCAGCCTACCCCTGCGACCCAGCCCTTTTGGGAAATGGTGGAGGATCACTGTAACCCACGGGAGTCCTGTTGTGGAGGGCTTTCCATTCTGGAAGTGTTGGCAGCAGGCCCACTCTACCAGGCCCAGCCACATCAGGTAGGGGCACAGGAGAAGGTGGTGGTGGCTATCAGGATATAGCTCAGAAACTGCAATGAAGCATTCTCTGGGTTGCTGGAACAGGCTTTTGACAGCCATTAGGTTTAGAGATGATCCATCAGCAAGCATTTATTGAGGGCCTACTATGTGCTGGGCACGGTGCTAGGTTCAAACAGAAAAAGACACAGATTGGCACTGAGATAACAGAGGGCTCGTGGAACTGGGTGGAAAAGAGCAGGTATAGAGGGCTTGTGTGAGACCTGGCAGAGACCTTGCTCTTCGCTAGGCACTTGGCAGAGTATTTGCATCCAAAGTGTCATTTAATCCTTTCAACGTTCCTGGTGAGATAGACTGTTCCATCCTTTCTCGGATGAGCAAACTGAGGCTTCTAGAGTCCAAAGTCCTAGGGCTGGTGTGGGGAGGAGTCCTCCTGGTCTGCCTTGGCTTAACACCCTTAAGAGGTGTCTTAGTCCTCTTAAAAACAAAGACCAAGAAAGCCTCAGCGTGGCCTTAAGGCACCCCCTGCCCTCTCACCCAGTCTGGCCTCAGTGGCTACTAGTCTCACATCATGCTGTCCTCTGCCTTCTGAGCTCCTGTCACCATTGTTTTTCCAAGGTGCCTTGCTGTTCCTGCCTTGGGGCCTTTGCCCATGCTGTTTCCATCACCAGGAATGTTGGCCCCTTGGCCCTTTACAGTCTCCCCGTTTTGATCCTTTAGTTCTAAGAGTGCTTCCTCTAGGAAGTCTGTTTATCCCAACCTCCTCAGGCCCGTTTTTTCATAGCACCGATCAGCCAAGTGGGCAAGCCCTGTTAAGAGAATGTTGTGTAGTAGAGCAGATGAACATTGCTACAAATTCAGGGCAATTTTCCACCCTGCCTGGCAATCCTATTTTTGTGACCCACTCTTGTCTCCTCCCTGATGTAACTCTTTCAAATTTTCTTCACCTTCAGACCTTACTTCCTGCTTTAAAAAACCAAATAGAAACTATAAGAATGGAACTTCCCACAACTTGCAGCCCCAAAGCCTGCAAACTGATTTCCTTCTCTTGTGTTACAGGGGAGGAGGGGACCCTTTTCTTCCCTTAGGCCAGTAACACAATCGTGTGCTCTGGGTTCTATTTTCTGTCACTTGCTCCAGAACCTGATATAATCAGTTTCCCTTTCTCTCCTGGCAGCTTTTCACTGCCCTCCTCACCTGGTCCTCCGTTGGCCTTTATACTTGCCAGTGTGTCTATGGTCTTAAAAACCTGTCCTTTGACCCCACCTCTGTACCCACTGCTCCTGGCCAGCACCTAATCACCCTCCTCCCCTTCATTGCTGTCTCCCCTTTATAAATTGCCTACACTTCTACATTTGCTTCAGCCCCCTGCATCTACTAGATTCCATAGGTGAGATTTTGGTTTTATTGAAGTGGTTGAGCACTCCTACTTAAAACACTTTCTTCCCTTACCTTGGGACCACCCTCTGCTGCTTTTCCTCTTAATTCCCTGGCCTTTATCTTTCTCCATGCCCTTTCTTGTACCCCCATATATCCAAGCTTGGTGTCTCCAGTTAGCTGATGTCCCAAAGATGTCTCAAACTCCTCTTGTTAAGTACACCTCTCACACAGTATGCTGAACAGCCTCTTACTCCCCTACCCCTCCCTTGCTTGTTTTCCTTTTAAGCATCCTGAACTTTCCCTGACCTGTAGTCTGGGCCAGGGCTGCTTGTCCTAGGGTGTTCTTTCCTTTTTCTGAAGGCACTGACCTCAGTTTTTGGTTAGATCTTCATTAGGGGATTATTGGATAACCCTCTGCCCTGCTAGACTGTAAGCTCCATGAGGGGTAGGGACATGGTCTGCTTTTGTTCACTTCTGTATTCCTGCAGGGCCTATCATGGTGCCTGGCACTTAACAGATGCTTAATAAATGTTTGTTGAAAGAATCAGTGTGAGTATTTTTTTTTTTTTGATGTCTTCCTTCACACTAAATTGTAAGCTTCCTAGTTGGGCTTGCTCAACATTGTGTTTCCAGGGTTCTGTTACTGGGCTGATGTACGGTAAGGCCTCAATGATTTTTAGGCATACCTGTAGCTGAATGGATGGGAATTCAACTTGCTTTCTGAGTTGGCAGGCTTAGGGGAAACCAGAATAATCAAAGTTGAAAAAGGGGTCATCTTAGTTGTCTGGAGAATGAGGACCTAGTGTGAGTTATCCTCTTATTCCACATATAACTGGTAGGGCATCACAGTAAAGGACTTGGGCCTGAGGCCACGTACTGTGAAAGTGCCAGAGCTGGGATCTGAGCTGAGGCAGTCCTGCTCTAGTGGCCCAGTTCTTAACTGCTGTACCAGACTGAGTGATGCATCTTACCAGCCAGGCAATATTGGACAAGTTGCTTCCCTTTTCAGAACCTCAGTTTCTCTCAGTGGGAATGTGGAGGGGATTGCTGTTTGTTAAGCACTATACAGGCAATTTCCCCTTCTTTCCTCAATCCACCCAATAGGTCTCTGAGGTAGGTATTACTATTATTCCCACTTCACAGATGAGGAAACTGAGGTATAGAAAGTTGCAGCAACTTTCTCCAGGTCACACAGCTGGTAGGTTGCAGAGCTGGGTTACTCAAAGTTATATGTCATGAGCCTTTATTGAGATGTGAAATAAGTTTGCTAGATTTCAACAAACATTAAAAGAAATAGTGTAGGAATTAATCAGTGCATCACAACATGTAAAGGTAAGTGTTTCAAGAAAAGAACAGTGGTTTCTCATATATATGTATATGTATATATATGCATGAGATGTGCTGGGTTATGATGTACAATGTATTTTTTACTGTGGGTCATGGCCAAATGAATGAAATCACTGCTGTAAAAGAATACTCAGCACAATCAACTGCTCTCCCTTCACTGTGCTGGATTGTCTCTAAGTCCCAGAGTTGACACTGACAGATCATAGCTGGGAAAGACAAAGCAATATCCCACATAACTTGGTGGCTTTCACAGCTGCCTTCAAACCCTGTTCTTTTCAGAAAGCAGATGGCTCAGGATAACTAGGATTCCAAGTATCACGGCAGGTTTCTGAAGCCACCTGTCCCCCACAGAGTCAGACTTATCTTCAGGTTGACTGCATGAGAGCTGGGGTATGTTGAGTTTCCCTTTGGGTTTTAGTACATGACCCACTTTGGGCTGGCCAACTTCTTTGAAAACATGAGTGTTGGCGCCCATGGAGGTGGTAATAGTAGTGATGTGACTGAAAATCTGCTTTGCTCTACTCAGTGGGGGTTGGCAGCCCTCACTAGCTCACTGATTGTAGTGATTCACTGTTTTGTCGTTTTTGGCTGGCCTAGGCTGGGGCAGATGGTACCTCTTTCTGAAATCTTGCCCCCTGGTTTCTCTGGGTGCTGCCTTAGGTCAGCAGTCATTGAGTTTCCTGATGGCAGGAAGAATTTCCACACCCAGGAGGTTTCTAGGCTTCATTGTTATGACTAGTTTTCATGAGCAACCAAAGGATACATGCCCAGGACATCTGTAGGCCTGTGTGCTCCAGCCCACTACTGCCCATTGTCCTTGAGGGGACACCATGTGTCATATGTGGGGCTGGTGCCAAAAGCAGCTTTTCTTCTTGAAATTTGCAAGCACACTTGAGGTACAGTTTTGTTCTTAATCTCCCCATTTTTCTAAGAACCCCTCTCCTCTGTTACTGATCAGTGAGTCAGTATACATTGGTACTCTATTTCTCTTACTAGCCTCCTTTTGGTTAAAGTCATAGCTTCCCTCAAATGTTTACTGTGAACGATAGTTCAAGGATATTTAGGTTTTCCTTTTTTTTAAGCCCACAGTTTCAAACACTCTTCAAAATGGAGCCCTCTTTGGATGTTGTCTGAGTAGCATATAGTTAGTGAATGTAGAGACCTGGTTCTTTGAGCCTCAGTTTCCACATTTGTAAAACAAGAAGGGTGTTGCTTTGATGGAAAGATGTGAAGGTTTTCAAATGACTTGGTGTATCAATGAAAAGAGCCTGTGGTGGAGAGGCGAACAATAAGTGCTTGTGCCTCTTGCTTTCATTTCTGACTTCGGAAGTAGGGAATGACCTATGTACTCCTGTTCACTTTGTGAATATTAGAATTGGCTAAATTACTTGACCTGATTTTTGCATGTTGTCCCTCTTTTCACCCTCCTCAGCAGCAGTAGAGATGATTTGGGGGCTGAAGGACTTGTTTTATTATTTTTCTCTCTCTTCCTTCAGCTGAACTGTGGAGTTTTTTTCTTCCTGTTGGTTGGCTGCATCCTGAGATCTACCCCCTTCTCTCTCACATACATCTAAGACTTGAGTGGCTTTTAGAAACTTGGTTGTCATGTAAGTCAATTCTGGGCCAGATGGCAGGGGACAGCTTGCCTAGTCCTGCCCCTGGGAGGCAGGGCTGCCTTTCTGTCTGTGGGTCTTCTTGAAGAGGCTTGCTTCAGAAGATCTTAGGAAGGTGACATTTTGTTTAATGAAGGACTACACCAGCAAAAGAAGTTGTGTCATGCCACAAATCCAAAGACCTGGATTTTAGAGCCACTGAAGAGACTGGTACAGGACCAAGCTGGTTTGCTTCTAATCTCCCTTTCTTATCCGTGGTGTGCAGGGTTGATGGCTGGGCTCCTGGAGTCACTTATTCCAGGCCGTGTAGTGTTTTCATTCAAAGACCTCTGGTGAGACTCATGAACCCTAGTCCATGGATGAAGGCAGACAGTTTATTCTGGAGCTTCTAGGCTCTAGATTCATGTATGTGGTTCAAGCTTTTTCCTCAAGGGTACTAATAAAAAGCAGTTCTTAGAGGTACTTCTTTGTCTGGTGGTTTCCTAGGCACATGTTCTCACAAAGACAGGGAAAGTGGAAATAAATATGTTTCAAATAAAAGCCTGAATGATGGAGGAGGAAGGGATCTTTTCTATTATTGCTGCTTACCTCAATTTACTGGAAAGGATCAGAGATAGGGTTGGAGTAAGACCCCAATCTCCCTTATTGAAGAAGCAGCAATTTTTTGGTTGAGAGCAGAGTTAGGATCTGAAAGACCTAGGTTTTGATCCTCACTGTATGACCTTGAGCCATTTACTCAGTTTCCATTTCATCATCTGTAAGATGAAGATAATAATACTGTCTACTTCATATGATTAAAAGTACCTATCTCATAGGGTTACTGTGAGGATTTAATTAACAGTATACGTGGAGCACTTAGAACAATGCCTAATACCATAATAATTATTTGGGTCAGCTAGTGAAATTCTGTTTCTGTGAAGGTAATTGATTACACGTTTTCAAATATTACAACCATTTTCAGAAATGTCAATGTCATCAAGTTACCCCTAGGAAGAAAAAAGGTCTGAGAAATTGCCTTAGCTCCTGTCAGGTCTCTGAAGATGTTTTAGTTAATGCTTCCCTTACTACCTTAATCTGTAAACATTTGATACTCATTTGTGAGAATGGAAACAGTGGTTTCTCCATGATCCCCGTGACGCCACTCCTGGCAGGGACTGGCTGAAATACACTTGGCTTATGCCACTCAGACCTTGGGGTCTGACTTGCCTGGTGAAGGAGGACCAAGACCAACAAATATCTACAGTTGATTTAACCCCTTCTCTGTGCCAGGCCCTGGTATCTAGCTTGATGTCCTCATTTCTCTTGACTTCCCTGTGCTTGGTGTGTACCTGGATCCCCTGTGCTCCATTTTAAGGTGAGGAAGGTGAGGCTCAGGGAGATTATGTGCCCTGCCAGGCTAATATGGCGATGGATGGAGGGTTGGCAGAGGGACCCAGGCCTCTGTGACCCTGGGTTACTATCTTTTCTGCTGACCTTCCCATTCTCCAGTCCCTTCCTCTCTCTTGCTGCTTCCTGTCCCCCAAACTCCTCACCTGCCCTTTCTTGGAAAAGATGAGTTCTTCCACAGCCAGAAAGATACCCTAATGAAATGATCCAAATTGTTCATTAAGCCATACCCCAAAACGTCTGCTGAAGCCTGCTTTGTGAGAGTAAAATGAAGGAAACAATCTAGCTGCTCAATTGGAAGGGATTGGCTACATACCTTATGGTGAGCTCATAGGATAGGAGTAGTAAGCAGCCATTTCGAATGTTTACAAAAGTATGTATTGATGCTTCTTACTGTTAAATGGACAAAGCTAGCTGTGAAATTATATCCGCAGAATTTAAATGACTTCATAGAATGTCTGGAATGAAATTTTCCAAAATGGGAACGGTGATTGCCTCTGGCTGATGTGTGACTTTTTTGTTGCTTTATGTTTTCCCATATTTTGTAAACATTTTTAAAATGAGTGTATAAGACTTTTATAATCAGGAGATAGAAGGAGGCAGCAAAAGAGAAAACAACAGCTGTCAGGTGAGGGTGGGCCACCACAGAGGCTCAGAAATTGCCGGTGGGTGGCAGAACTGGCCTCAGGGTATCAGATCCATATATTCTCTCCTCTGCCTCACAGGCCTAACGAGGAAGAGCTGAGGATGAAGAGCACAGATGATAATACCCCTGCTGTGGGTAAGCAATTGGCAGGTGGTGGGAGTTTAAGCTTATATTTATCATTTTTTTCTTCCTCCCCCTTTTTTTTTCTATATAAATAAAGAGACACCCTCTGCCTTAGACTGTCACAGAAAGCTTCAGAGGCAAAAACTGTCAATGGCTGGAACAGATTTTCTTAACCAAACCAGGCCTGCCTTGCCCCAACACTGCCGTTCTCTTCTCTCCAACAGAAGAACGTCCTGATGTCCAAGAGTCAGTAGGTCCCCTGGTGGCTCCCACCCCTCTCCGTCCGTGGCCACAGATGACACTTCAGGTAAGCAGGCCCTGGCAGCCTCTAGATGCCTGATGGGAGGCTGGGTGGTGGGGGCTGGTTTGCTCTGGGACCACCCTAGGTTGGGGGCAGATTCTCCAAATCAGAACCTGATGATGAAGGGGCAGCATGCAGTTATTTACTTGGGCTTATTGAAATGTCACTTGTTAACTTAGTAAGTATCTATTGAATGCTTCCTCTGTGCCAAGCACTGTTATGGATGCTGGGAATATGGTAGTAACCAAAAATGCTGTCTGCATGGGATTTACTTACATTTTAGTGGAGTGAGACATAACAAAATAATAGTTAAAATATATGGTATTTTACATGATGATGAGTACTAAGGAAAAAATGGAGAGGGAGGAGGAGAGAGAGAAAGAGAATGAATGAATAAGAGAGTGAATGAATGGGGAGACACTTTTGCAACTTTAGATTTTGGAGTGGCCAGGGAAGGCCTTAGTGTAAGTGAGATTTGAGCAAAGATCTGAAGAAGGTGAGAGAGCCATGTGGATAACTAGGGGAAGAATGTCTTGGTAAATGCAAAGTCCCAGAGGTGGGGCCATGACTAATGTGTGCAATAAATAGTGAGGAGCAGGGAGTGAGGGGGAAGTGGAAGGAAATGAGGTTAGAGAGTTGGCAGGGATAGATTGTGTTGGGCCTTGTGGGCCATGGAGATGACTTGGCTTTGACTCTGAGTGACAAGGGAGCCACGGGAGGATCATGCCTGTTGTGAGGGATGTAGATTGCAGGAACAAGGTCAGAAGCAGAAGGACTGTGAGGAAGAGGCTACTGCTTTGGTCCAGACAAGTGATTCTGGTGCTGGCAGGGAGGTAGAGAAATTCTGGAGGGGTGTGTGTGTGTGTGTGTCAGACAAAGATATTCAAGAATAGATAAAAGACTAGTGTAATGAACCCACTTCAGTTTCAACAAATCACCCAGCTTCAACAAATTTCAGCATATTTCCATTCCTACTTTTTTATACTCCACCCCTCCCCTCCCATTCTCTATGGGATTATTTTGGAAAAAATCCAGACATTATCCTATCTATAAATACTTTGTGTCTTGGAAAATTAAGAACTCTTAAAAAAAGGTGCCATCCTCATACTTCGGAAAACTAACAATAATTCTTTAGTATAATCAAATGTTTGATCAATGTTCATATTTCGTTTTGTTTTAGGATCCAAACAAGGTTAACACATTGTGTTTGGTTAATGGACCTTTTTAGATTTTTAAATCTCCCCCACTTTTTTTGCAGTTTTGTCAAGAAACCTTGTTTGTTCCTTAGAATTTCCCACAGCCTGTATTTGACTGATTGCATCCATGTGGAAATACATTTCTCATCTTATTTTAAAATTAATTTATTAATTCTATTTAATTAATTTGATCTATTGTTAAATTAATTAAACTATTAATTTTCTTGAATTAATTTATTAGATATAATCTATTATTAATTTAAATAGAATTGATTCTATTCTGTTTAATTTACTTATTCCCACTTCATTTATTAGCTGGAATTTTTCTCTAAAGAAAAACTTTCTCACATTAACTGTCTGGCTACCTTCACAGTATATACCTTGAAGGTATATAGTTTATATAGAAAAAGCTGTGTAAATACTTAAATTTTCCCTTTTATTTATCAGTCTTCAGAAGAAACGAACTTCTACAAAGGTGACCAAATAAAGGATTTTTGTTTTTGGTATATCATTATTAACTCATGAGTTTTAAACATATTTGATGAGTTTCAATTCATTATTCTTATTTATTTTGATGCTTAAATTGAATTGCCTCTGGCCAGTGGAAGCGTATTTAGATTGACTCCAGAGTCCTTTTGACACATACCCATCATTCTTTGAGCACTTCCTGACATTCTGGTATGTCAGTATGTCCCAGACTCATTTTGTACTTTACTTGCCCTAAAAATGAAATAGCCATTTATTTATGGAGCCCTGGTTCCTTTTAGTGGAGAATGATATTTAGATCTGGGTGCTAGGTGTGCTTGTTACTACTAGGTTGGTCATTGTTTCCAGGCCTTGTTAAAAGACAGAGCTAAGAAATAATTTTTTTTAAAGAAAAAATATACAAATTCATGTGGATATTCTGGATATGTTTTGGAGGTCAACCAACAGTATTTACTGACAGTCATTCAGCAAATATTGGTGCCCACTGAATTCCTCAGCTTTATGATCTTCAGGAAGCCTCCTTTTACTTCATCTAATTTTGTTATTTTAATATAGACAACATAATCTTTGGAATTTATAGAATTATAGAGAGCTCTTTAAAGTTTTTATCTGGAAATACCTGTGTGGCTGGGTATGGGCTGTTACCAGTTCTTACTGTCTCTGCTTATCCCATCCCCTCCTCTACTTCGTTTCTTTCCCTTTCTTCCCCCCTCCCACCCCCCCCCAATGGTTCCAGGTGTCTGAAGTTACAGTGACTGGCAAACCCCCAGAGGAAGGTGACGTCCCCAGAAGCAGGCTGCCTGTGGCTTTCACAGAGCTCCACCAGGCACCGGCCATCAGGATTCCCCCCTCCTCCTCTCTCTGTGGCCTGGGTGGCTTCCCCAGGGACCAGGCCTCAGGGCCTGATGCAAGTGAGGGGGCAGCTGGGCCTCTCCTGGAACCTAGCCAGCAACAGGTGGAGGCCATGTGGGAAGTATCCAGCGAGAATGGAAGGGGGCAAAAGGACCCCATGATGGGGGCTATTATGGACGAACCACCTGGGGGTCTGGAGATTGTGAGTGGGTTGGAGGAGCTGCTTGGTGAGGACACCATTGACCAGGAGCTGGAGCAGCTCTACCTGTCCCACCTGAGTCGCCTGCGGGCTGCTGTGGCTGCAGGTGGGGAGGGCTCTGCAGGTGGAGAGGGCTCCACAGATGGGGAGGTATCCTCCAGCCATCCCCTGGGCATACTCACGGACCGTGACCTGATCTTGAAGTGGCCTGGCCCTGAGCGGGCCCTGAACAGTGCTCTGGCTGAGGAGATCACACTGCACTATGCCCGGCTGGGGCGTGGTGTGGAGCTCATCAAGGACACTGAGGACCCTGATGAGGGGGAGGGTGAAGAGGGGCTCGCCATGATACCTTCCAGCCCAGAAGGGGGCACCCCCAAGGAATCGCCTCCAGAAATCCTCTCTGGGGCCCAGTTGGTGGTAGGCACTATGGGAGATGTATGGCTTCCGTGGTTAGAGGGCTCAGCATGTGACAGCCCTCTAGTTCTGGGTAAAGAGGGTCAGTTCACTGGGGATTCAGAGAAGAGGATGGGCAAGGGCACTGACTCTTTGCACATGAATAGAGTGACATCTGGGTCCCTGGGAGGGACAGAAGCCCATATGGAGTTAACCACTGAGTGGGCAGACAGCTTGGTTCCTATATCTGTCAAAGAGCCAGCTGGTGCAGTTCTGCAGGGGCAAAATCTCACCCTCCTTGGTACCTTGCGGGCCGAAGTCTGCTCGTCTAGCTTGGTGTGGCCCCATGTGAGCTCCCAGGATGAAGAGGATTCAGGCCTAAGTCTTGAGCCCCCAAAGAGGTCTCCCACTCTAGCAGCCCCTGCAGAATGTGTGTGTGTTTCACCTCCCCAGCTCTGGGGGCCCTTGACCCAGACTCTGGGGGTTCTGGCTGGCCTGGTGGTGGTCCCTGTAGCTCTGAATAGTGGTATGGCCCTCCTGGTACTTATGCTGTGCCTCTCTTTGGCCTGGTTCTTGTAGGAGCTGCTTGTGGGACCAGCAATAACAGGCATCTCCCTCTCTGGGATCTGGGGAGGGGCAGCCCTTGCACCAGCCCCAGAGGGTTCAGATGGGATGAATGGCCTGTACAGTAAGGGGTCCTTTGCTTCTAAGAATGCTTGACTGGAGAGAAGCCTCCCCAACCCTGAGCTCTCCAGTCAGCACAGGACTGGTATGGTGATACCAGTGGAGAGGAACAGGGGACAGATGGATGGTAGGAATGAGAACTTTCAAAATGGAAATGGGCATGTCCTTCCTGCCCCCAGCCTGTATTTATTTTTGTATAATTCTCTGGATGAGGGAGAGTGGTCATGAGCTGGTCTTGGGGCACAATTACCCAGAGATATTTATTAACAGCCAACCTGTGCAACCTGCTGGAGCTTTATTTTTAATTTAATTTATATAGAGTAACTATTATTATATGCCACAATAGAACTCTATGAGAAATGATGTGTCTTGCTGTGCAGTGTTTTTCTGTTTGGGAATGAGTGTGAAAAATGGTCACATTCTATGAGAGGACCACAGTAGGGAGTAGGAGGTGGGACATGGTCATTCCTGCTGCTGCTACTTTAATATGTCCTTGAGGATCTGTGTCACCTCACTGTATAGTCCTAATCTATGTGGTCTGGTGGTTTTTAGGGGGCAGGTCTTTTGGTCATTTCCACAGTCTGCTAGGGAGGGAGAAAGAGTGGTGGCCACATGAGGGTTTGGTGTTTACACATGTGGTTACGGTGATGGATATGGTCAGCTATGGATATGGGGATTTTGGTTGTGAATCAGCCACAAGGTTTCAAAATTACTGGAAAAAAACAGCCTTTGACACCAGCAGGGAAACTCTTCTGCCCCCAAACTGGGAAGGCCTCAGAAAGGATAGTGGAGTTCATGTAAAAAAATTCATACCAGAGTTGCCATCCACAGACATTGCATTCTAACTCTAAACAGGAAACCCAGAAGCTTTGAAATAAATGATAATATATTTACAGTATGCAGATTAAAAACTCAGCAAAATGGAACCATATATTTATTTACTTTCCTTCACAGCAAAAAAAATTTTTTTTAATTTTTCTTCATCAGCTTTTTTCAGTTCTTCAGGGCTCCAATGTTTTTCTGAAATAGCCCCAATCAGATATTTTTGCCCAACCACTTCAGCAAGAGTGCTAAATTACTGATGATATGCACATTTTTATACCAATGATCCAGTCTCAGACCTCATCTTACTTGACCTATAGCATTTGACATGGTTGATCATCTCCTCAATCTTGACATCCTTTCTTTACTTGGTTTCCACAACACCACACACTCCTAGTTTTTCCTCTTTCCTCCCTGGCTACTCTTCTAAAACAGTTCCTGACACATAGTAGGTTCTCAGCAAGTATACCTTGAATTAAATAAATGAAGGAACAAATAAATGTATGTGGGGAAATATAGAGAGACTCTTGGAGAACTTAGTTAGTCATTCAGTGGTTATAAGCTCCATTTCATTCCATAATTGACTGACCACCTCTGCTTTCCTCTGAGGACACAGAGGAAGGTGCTCATAGTCTATGGAGGAGATGGACACAGAAATAATTTCAGTGCAGTGTGGTTTCCATTAATGGTGATGGGTACAGTGGGCTGTGGGGACTCCAGGACAGATGCTCAGCCCAGTGTGGGGACTCTGAAAGTCTTAGAGGAAGTGGTGCCTGAACTGAGTTTTTAAAAATGAGAAAGAATCTACAAAGCGATGAAGAGGAAGAATGGGCAGTCTAGTCAGAAAGAATGACATTGCAGAGTTCTGGAAGTGGAAAACAGCTAGTGGAAACAAATCAACACACCCATATTCTACCTGTCTTTCAATGAGGACATTCTGACTTTGTCAAATGTCAAAGTCCACATGTGTTGGTGTTCTTCCTTTGTTGTGATAATTTGATCAGTGTTCAAAAAGGCAACTTCATGGCGATTGGTTTGAAAAATGAAATAAAATGGACAAATTACTACAGACATATTTTGCAAAACTGTCTTAACAAAAAGGGAAAGTTTGAATAGTCCTGTTCAGTAAAAGAACCTGTAGCCAAAGGTCTTTCCACACAGAAATGGTCCAGATGGGTTTGCTGGTGAAACACTCAAGGAACGTGTAATTCCAATTTTACAAAAGCAGTTCCAGAGTGTAGAAAAAGAGGACATTCCTAATTCATTTTATGAGGCTGATGTAATCTTGATACTAAAATCTGATGAGTGAAATGATATTACAGAACAATCTCAAGAAAATAGATGCAAATATTTTAAACCAGTGATAATTGCCTGTCTTAGTCTGTTCAGGCTGCTATAACAAAATAGCATAGACTATGTGGCTAATAAACAACAAACATTTATTTCTAACAGTCTTGGAGGCTGAGACATCAAAATCAAGGTGCCATCCGATTTGGCATATTGCGAGGCCAGTTTACTGGTTCATAGACATCTGACTTCTCACTACATCCTCACAGAGTAAAGGGACAAGGCCAATCTCTGGGGTCTTTTTCATAAAGGCATTAATCCTGTTTATGAGATCTCTACCTTCATGATCTAAATACCTCGAAAGTCTTCACCTTCTAATTACTATCACATTGGGGATTAGGTTTCACTATATGAATTTTGAAGGGACACAAACATTCAGTCTATAGCACTGCCAAAGGTCAGTACAGATGCTCTTTGACTTATAATGGGGTTACTTCCCAATAAACCCATTGTAAGTTAAAAATATCGTTAAGCTGAAAATGCATTTAATACACCTAACCTACCGAACATAGCTCAGCCTAGCCTACCTTAAATGTGCTCAGAACACTTATGTTAGTCTTGAGTTTCATGTAAAGAATAATTGCCTTCCTCTTCTCACCAGAAGCAGAAGACACAGATGGGTGTTTTGTAGATGTGATCGGATATGAAAATACAAAATACAATAAACAAAACATGCTGGCAACACAACACTAGAGTATCAGTTGTTTATTCTTGTAACTGCATGACTGACTGGGAGCCTTGGCTTGCTGCCACTGCCCAGCATCACAAGAGAGTATTGTACTGCATATCGCTAGCCCGGGAAAAGATCAAAATTCAAATTTTGAAGTATGGTTTCTACTGAATGTGTGTTGTTTTTGCATCACCATGAAGTAAAAAAATTGTAAGTCAAACGATCCTAAGTCAGGGATCCTCTGTACATTAAAAAAATATAATAAGACCAAGTTGGATTTATTCTAAAACTGGTTTAACATTTGAACTCCATCATCATAATTTGCCAATTAGCAAATTAAAGGAGAAAACCACAAAGGAGAAAGGGTCATAAATTTGACATCTGTGCATGATTTAAAAAATCTTAGCAAGTTAGTTGAATAACTTTCTTAACATAAAGGGCATCTACAAAGATTTACAGTAAACTACATACTTAGAAGTGAAATGTTAAGGCATTTGATATTTGGAATGTGGCAAGTGTGCCTGCTATCAACATTTCTCAGCATTGTACTGGAGGTCCTAGCAAGCACAATGAGGCAAGAAAAAGAAATAAAATATTTAAAGATTGGAAATGAAGGGCAGAATTGTCATTATTTGCAGATGATGCCATTGTGTATGTAGAAAATTCAGAATAATCCATGGATAAATTATTAGAATTATTAAGAATATAAAGATTTCTGATATAAAATCCATATTTAAAGATTTCTTCCTTTTATATGCTAATGACTGGAAATTTTTAATAAAGATAACATTTATGAACTACTTAGAAATGAACAAAAGAGCAAGATCTTTTTTGGAAAAAAACCTTATTGAAAGACATTTAAAGAGATTAAATAAATAGATAATAATGTGTTCATCAAATGCAGCATCAGTGTCATTAAGCTGTCAGTTCCCTCTAAACTGTTTTGTAGGTTAGGTGTACATCTAGTCATAATTCCAATAGATTTGTGTGTGTGTTTTATAATGAGCTCATTCTTAAATTTATGTGGAAGTGCCAACTAGCCAGGACACCCATACTTATTATAAAAGTATAGCAATTAAGATGGTGTAATATTGCTCTAAGGATAGACAGACTAATAAAAGACCAGTTGTCAGAAACAGACACACACATATGTAGATACAGAATAGGTGGCCAAGGAGGTATTGTGAGACTACAGGGGTATGGCTGGACTTTCAATAAATGGAACAACTGGTTATCCACGTTGAAAAAAATGAAATTGGATCTCTACCTTACAACGCAAAAATAATTGTGGGTAGATTCAAGACCTAAATGTGAAAGGCAAAACAAAAAAGCTTTACGAATTTAACAGAGAAGAATACCTTCCGATACTCATTGTAGAGAAGTTTTTCTTAAACAAGACACAAAAACACTAACCATATATGAAACTTGTAAAACATTCAATTACATTAAAATAAGAATGTCTGTTCATCAGAAGACAC
Source organism: Macroglossus sobrinus (assembly GCA_004027375.1). Taxonomy (NCBI): domain Eukaryota; kingdom Metazoa; phylum Chordata; class Mammalia; order Chiroptera; family Pteropodidae; genus Macroglossus; species Macroglossus sobrinus. The sequence goes on from PVKZ01002430.1 coordinate 107,028, forward strand.
CATAAAGAGTGAAAACCACAAATTGGGAGAAGATAATTGAAGCACATATGAGTGGTGATAAGTTCAAACCTAGACTATATTAAAAACTACAAATAGAAAACCCAGACATTCCAATAAGTATATAAATAAATTGTATATTCACAGAATGGAATATTGTACAATGAGAGTGAAAGATCTACAACTACATGGAACAGCTTGGATGAATTACACAGACATCATGTTGAGCAAAAGAAGCCAAATACAAATGATTACAAACTATATGACCCATTCACACAAAGTTCAAAAACAAGAAGAGAAAATTCATTACTAATGGTAAAACTATAAAGAAAAGCAAGGGAATGATTATCACCAAGTCATGATAGTGTTTACTTTTGGAGGCGGGAGAGATGTGATTGGGAAAGGACTAGAGACTTCTGGAATATTGATAATGATCTGCTTGGACTGGGTAGTTGTTAATGGATATGGAATTAATATTCATTAACATGTACATTTCACAGTCAAAAAAGAAAAAAAAGGAACTAAAACAAGGCAGTGAGAGATGGGAGTAAATTGGCTCTTTGGGACTCCTCCACACAAACCAGTAACCCCAGCTTGTTTAGACCATGAAGTATAGATTGTCTACTTCCTTTAAACCTTCCCTGGGTTCAAAGTCTTGTCTTCAGTCCTGGAAGTTACCAAGGCTTCCTCAGCTTTGTCTGTGGAAGTCATGTTTTGGGGAACTGTTTATTCTTTGTCTCTTGACATGAGCCATAGAGTGGGGACATTCCTATCTCTCAGGGGATAGATAAGATCTGTCATTTTGTCCTCAGATGTTGGAGTCCATCTCTCATTGGGCCTCATTCATATGTAGTTTTAGAACCTGGCAGATCGCATTTAAAAGCCAGAACCCCAAGTCCTCGTTGTGTGACCTTGGAAAAGTTACCTGACCTCTCCTAGCTTTAGTTCCTCATTCATAAAAGGGAGCTAATGCCCACCAGGAAGGGTAATTATGAGCCTTGGGGCAAATATGTGTAATGGCTCTCACTAATGACCACATTTGACTGATCTAGTAGTCCAGGCAGTGTAGCAAGGTGGGCAAGAGGAAGGGCTCTGGAGTGACACAGTCCAGGACAAAATTGCTATTATATCATGCAATGGACAACTTATTCAAGCTCTCTATGCTCCTCTGTCATCAGGGTAATAACTTTTCCTCTTCATGGGGTTATGGTGAAGGTTGAATGAAATAGCATGTCAGTCACCTAGGGCAGTACCTAGCACAGAAGAATCTTTGAGTGAATGTCAGCTGTCATCAGCCCCCTATAGAACTCTTACAATCACTATCATTCATGACAGCCTGTCACCGCATTCAAGTGCATGTATTATAGAGATGAATAATGTGCAGGGTGGGATCTCTTGGTATCCCGGGCCCCTTCCCAGCTTGCCCCATTGAGTGGAGCTGGGTCTGCACACACCCTCCCCAGGGTACCTGCACCCTCTTCAGTCTACCCCTGTCTCTGAGGCTGACAGAGGATATGGGGCACCATCTCACAGGGGCCATGAGACTGGGCATTTCTGACAGAAATGAGGGCCTAGAGGGAGAAAGGGAGTGGAGAGGACATGTGTTCCCTTCTTAAGTAGTTTCCTATTGATAATGTAATAAATTTATAATAAACTTAGTGGCTTAAAACAACATAAATGTAATATCTTCCAGTTATGGAGGTCAGAAGTCTCAAAAGCTGTTGGCAGAGCTGCATTCCTTCTGGAGATTCTGGGGGAGAATTCATTCATTTCCTTTTTCTAACTTCTAGAGGCTGCCTGCAATCTTGGCTTGTGCCCCCTTCCTCAATCTTCAAAGCCAGAAATAGCCAGTTGAGTTTTTCTCTCATCAAATCACTCTCTTTCCTGCCTCCTTTCCCTTGTGATTTCATTGGGTCCACCAGGTAATCCAGGATAATAATCCCATCTCAAAATGCTTAAATTTAATCACATCTGCAAAGTTCCTTTTGCCATGGAAAGTGACATATTCCAGGTCCTGTGGTTTAGGATCTAGACATCTTTTGGGAGCTAGTGTTCTGCCTCTCAAATACCCATTACCAGACCTCCGTGGTGACTGCCATTGTCCCTACACTGGAGCCACAGAGGTGGATGGATGGAGCTTAACCTTGAAGGGAACAAGGTACCCATTCCCTGGAGAGGATCAGCATGTCATCAGTTAATTAAGATTGAGTCATTCTTATAATAACGATAGCAACACCATCAGCATGTACCTCACAGTTATTCTGTGATACACACTGGCTGATCACTTTACATGAATCATGCTTTTCTCATACCAACTCCATGATGTCAACTGTACCTTTACTACCAATGTATAGATGAGGAAACTGAGGCCCTGAGTGTCTTTTATGTTCTCAACAGCCCTGAGCACAGTTTTTCCTGATATTCCTCTTCCTTCTCCTACCTGTTACTAGGATCAATATCTTCATCTCACCGTGGTCTCTGCTCTCTGTCCTCAGCTCTCAGCTCTCAGCCTGGCTGTCACCTGACCACATCCCACAACCCCCTACTTCCCGTTTTGGATATCTGTGGTCCAGGGTGAGTCCAGGTCCAAATCCGAGCTTCCTTCTAAGTCAAAGTGACCTTTCCCTTTCATTCAGGGAAGCCTGACTGAAGCCTTAGTTCCATGGTGAGGTCTTAGTGTGACCAGGCATAGCTCAACCATGGACTGCCCATGTTACAATGATACCCATCTTTGCCAGCATGAGGTGTCATATTTCAAAGACCTGGAAGGCCTCAAAGATGACAGAGGAAGGGCAGAGGTTTATACATTCACATCTGAGGGGCTTACAGGCCTCTGGGTGTGAGACCCAGGATGGGATGTCCCTCAAAACCTCACTCTCTGTGTGTGGATAGCTGGGGGAAGCCTGGGGAAAGCTCTGCCCCTTCCTCCTGGAGGACCTTTGTCTTAGTCACTGTTGTTCAGAGTCTTCTGCAGATGGCTTTACTCCCTCTCCTGCTCCTGCTCTTCTTCCTCCTACCAGAAGCTCATTTCTGTGATTAAAGGGAAGATGTCATATTTTAAATTTTTTTCAAGAAAAGGTTGCATTATAGGCATTTTTGCACAAGATGGACAGGCTCTATGGCCTGGATCTCAGAAAAGATCTGGCTACAGTTCAGACTGTCCTGAGGGCATAGCCCTGAATTCTGAAGGCACTGGGGGCAGCCTCAACAGAACCTAGGGTTTAGGAAAAGGCTACTGAATCTCTATTCAGATCCTGGCTGAATGTCAGCTCTGCCTCCACCCAGTCCCCTCCCAGGGCCTGAATGCTGAGTCTAGAATCCTTAGCTGGGGCAAGTAGATGCATCAGGGCTACTGGTATAGGGAAAACACAGGCTTGGAGGAGGAGGCAGCAGAAAAGCTTTCTATGGCTTGAGGGGATGAACAGCTGCAGGACGAAGGATGGCCAATTCACAGCCTACACTTTGACCAGCTGTGGGCTGCAGGCCCAGCTCCTGCCCTCTTTGGCCCTGTCTGCTCATCTGCATAATGGGCACAGTTACATTCCCACCATGCATGTGATGCTCATGAATGGAGGGGAATCTGAGTCGACAAGAAAGCAGATTTGGTCCAAGAGGAGGAGCAGGTCAGAGATGGTGGGAAAGAACTGACTTGGGTCACCTCAGGCACTGCCCCGGGTCTGCCTTCCTGGAAATGCTCAGGGCAGTCAGGCAGGTGGGGAAGTTCTGAGATCAGAACCATGGTCTGGGGATCAGTTGAGGACCTCTCTGTAATGCTCTGTGGTGGCCAGCTGCCTATGTCACCGAATCCTTCCTGTTTGTCCTCATCTCTGCCCATGGGTAGCCCTGAGAAAGACTCAATGAGCTTACTGCCCTAAAGGTTACTGTGAACCATCTGGAGTCATTATAGAGCTATGAGTCATTGGAACTGCCCCCATTGAGCATTAGTGTAACTTATCCAAACAGTGGCTCACATGTTCTAAAATGATTTTGATGATGTGTCATCATTTAGTATAGTCATATTTAGTTATTCTCCTATTGGATGGTTAATTCATCTACAATTTACTTTTTTGCCACACTGAACTAGCTGTGGTAAGCATTCTTGTATAGATATGTAAACCTGGGAGAGATACAGAAATGTTTATATAGTAAAACTATTTCTAAAGCAACGATCTGGAAATAACCCAATTATACATCAACAAGAAATACATAAATATGTTGTGTTATATTGACACTATGGAATATTACACAGCTATGAGATGGAATGAACTAAACCACACACAGACAATAGTTAAGGGAAAGAAGTCAGATACAAGAGAGGATGTGTTATAGGATTCCCTTTACACATAGCTCAAAATAAGCAAGACTACTATTAGGCATCCATATTCCTGTGTTAAAATAGTTTTACAGAAAGCAATAATTTTCACCTGCTTGATTGACAGAATTTAAAAAATTTATCAAAAAAAATTGTCATACAGTAAAACTGACTTTGGGGGTTCTGTGAGTTTTAACATGTGTATAGATTCACATAACCACCACTACATTCAGGATACATGACTGTTCCATTACCCTACAGAACTCATGTGCTGCCTCTTCATAGTTACACCCTCACACACAAATATGGCCAATTGATATATTACAAAATGTGCCTATCCCTGTTCCAATATCACACTATTGCTTACTGTAGTTTTATAGTAATTCTGAAAATCCAAGTTAGTCCTCCAATTTTGTTCTTTCTTTTCAAAATGATTTTGACAGTTCTAGTTCCTTTGCTTTTTCATGTACATTTTAGAATCATTAGTCTGTATCTACAAAAAAATCCTGCTGGGATTTTGATTAGAATTCCATTAAATCTATAGATCAATTTAGGAACAATTGACATCTTAACTACATTGAATCTGACAACTCATGAAGATAGTAAGTCTTCTCATTTATTTAGGTCTTTTAATTCTTTGATCAGCTTCCTGTAGTTTTTAACATTCACAGATCCTGTACATGTTTTGTTAGATTTTTTTGAGGAGCTATTGTAAAAAGTTATTGCACATATTTAAAAAAAATGTAGTTACCATTGTTCGTTGCTGTTATATAAAAATATGCTTGAGGGGGTGGCTCTATAGTGTAGTGGTTAGCACATCTGCTTTACATGCAGAAGGTCCTGGGTTTCTGATCCAGGTGGAGCCACGGACCATACTCTGGGTGTGCTGGGTGCACTGGGTGTGCCAGGCCCCAGTGCAGGGACCACGCGAGAGGAGACGCCCTGCCTTCAGAAATCCAGTTCTTAAGGGGAGATAGTAACATCCGTAGGTCAGTGGTAGAAGTATGGGGTGGGGGGAATTAAAGAGGGGAAAAATATGCTTCCTATTTGTGTGCTGAACTTGTATTCTGCAATGTTGCTAAACTCACTTATTCTAATATTTAAAAATAAATTTCATGGGATATTCTATGGAGATAATCATGCTGCCTGAGAATTGAGATGGTTTTATTTCCTTCTTCTCAAACTGTAAGCCATTTATGTCTTTTCCTTGCCTTGCTGAACTGGCTAGGGTTTCCAATACAATGTTAAATAACAAGAGTGAGAGTGGACGTTCTTGCCTCATTCTTGATTTTAGGAAGAAAGCATTGAGTATCTAATATGATCTGCCCTGGTAGAGAAAATCGCACATGTTATCACAATTCATTGCTGGATGAATGAACCGTGTGACTCCACTGGGAAAGGACTCTTAGAAGCTTGTGTTTCTTTCCTCTGGTTCTCACCCCATACACTTTTACCCTTTGTTGATTTTACTTAGTATCCTTAAGTTGTAATAAATCTTAAGCCATGAGTACAGCTATATTCTGAGTTCTGTGAATCCTCTTTGCAAATAATTGAACTGCATATACATTATAAATTCTGCTTTCTTGGTGAATTTTTATAAACTTGTAATATCTCTTGTTATCCCTGCTAATTTTCTTTGTCCTGTAGTTTACTTTGTCGGATATTAGTAGGGTCACTCAAGCTTTCTTTTTTGAAAAAAAAAGTTTATTTTTCAATTATAGTTGACATTCAGTATTATTTTACATGTTTCAGATGTACAGCATAGTGGTTAGATGTTTACATAATTTACAAAGTGATCCCCCCCCCCAATTAGTCTACTTATCCACCTGGCATTATATATAGTTATTACAATATTATTGACTATATTTCCTATGAACTGTTTCATAACTACCAATTTGTCCCCCCACCCCCAGAATCCCCTACCATCTGGCAATCACCACTTTGTTCTCTGTATTTATGAGTCTGTCTTCATTTTGTTTATTTATTTTGTTCTTTAGATTCCACATACAGGTGAAATCATATGGTATTTGCCTTTCTCTGTCTGACTTGTTTCACTCAGTCAAGCTTTCTTTTCATTAGTGTTTATTTGATATATCTTTTTCCATCCTTTTATTTTAACCTACCTATATTATTATATTTAAAGTGAATTTATTGTACATAGCACATAGTTGGGTCATAGTTGGGTCATATAAAATCCATTTTTATAATCTTTGATTTATAGTCTTATAATCTTTGACTTCAGTGAGTTAGACCTTTACACTTAAGGCAATTAGTATGTTTGGATTTATGTGTAGCATTTTATCATTTGTTTTCTGTTTCTTCCCTCTGTTTTCTGTCTCTCTGTTTTCTTGTTTTCCTCTGGGTTATTTGAACATCTTTTAGCATCCCTTTTATCTATTGTGTTTTTGACCATATCTCTTTGTATACTTTTTAAAGTGATTCACCTAGGAATTAAAATATACATAGTTAACTCTCCATAGCCTACTGAGATTCAATATTTTTACCATTTCACATGGAATTAGAGCCCTTACCACCATATATGTACCTTTAGTCTCTCTCTTTATGTTATAATTATCTTATATATTACATCCACATACACTGAAACCCCATCAATGATTTAATTTTTACTTTTAATCCTCAAATAAATTTTAATTAATTCAAAAAGAGAAGAATAGTCTATTATATTTGGCCAAATATTTACCCATTTCTGTTGCTCTTTATTCTGGTATAATTTTCCTTCTGTCTGAAAAATTTCAATTACAATTCCTGTAAGTTTGCTAACAACATATTCTTTTTGTTTTCCTGCATCTGCAAATGTCTTTTATAGGTGTTCATTCCTGAAGGATATTTTGCTGGATGTAGAATTCTGGATTGACAGTTCTTTCCTTTTAGCATTTAAAAAATGATGATATATTTCCTACTGGTCTTCATGATTTCTGGTGAGAATTCTGCAGTCCTTTGAGTCATTTTTCCAAGTAATGCACCCATTTTTCTCTGGTTGCTTTCAAGATTATTTTGCCTTTAGTTTTCAGCAGTTTGATTATGGTATGTCTAGGCATGGTTTTCCTTGGGTCTATTCTGTTTGGTATTTGCTGAGCTTCTTGGATCTGTAGGTTTATGTATTTTGCAAAATTTGTGACATTTCTAGCAATTATTACTTAAAATTATTTTAAATTACCATACTCTTTCACTTCTTCTAAGTTTCTGATAAAAATTATAGATGTTTTAGTATTTTACCTAGGTCCTTCAGATTCTGTTCGTTTTTTTTTTCAATCTATTTTTCTCTGAGTTTTTTGAATAATTTCTATTTATCTGTCTTCAGTTCACTATTTTCTCAGCTTCATTCTGCTACTGAACCCATCCAGTAAGATTTAAATTTTATCATATTGTTCATTTCTAAATTTCCATTTGTTTCCTCTTTAAATATATTTTTTCTTTAGGTGTGTCAGTTTTAATTAATTAATTATTTTAAAACTTAAAAAAAAGTTTATTGGGGTAACATTGGTTAATACAATTATATAATTTCTGGATGTACATTATAATTTGACATCTATATATTCTATTGTGTGATTACCACCCAGAGTCCAATTTCCTTTAGCTACCGTATATTTTATTCCCTTTATCCAATTCACCCTCCCTCAATCACCCTTTACCATGTCTACCTCTTCCCTCGTCCCCCACTCTGTACCCTCTGGTAACCACTAGCCCATCATCCATGTCCCTGAGTCTTTGTCTTGTTCATTTGTTGCTTTTAGGTTTATATTCCACATGTAAGTAATATCCTGTGATTTTCAACTTTTTCTTTCTGGCTTATTTCGCTTAGCATGATTATCTTGAGTTCCATCCATGTCGTTGCAAATGGCAGTATTTCATCTCTTCTTATGGCTGAGTAATAGCCCATTGTATATATGTACTACAGCTTCTTTAGCCAATCATCTATCGTAGGACACTTTGGTGGCTTCCATGTCATGTTCACCATGAATAAAGCTGCTATGAACATCAGTGTGCAAATATCTATTTGGATATGAACTTTCAAGTCTTTGGCTAAATGCCCAGTAAAGGGATTGCTGGATCACATGGCAGATCAATTCTTAGTTTTTTAAGAAAACTCCATACTGTTTTCCATAGTGGCTGCACCAATTTTCAGTCCCACCAGCAGAGGGTTCCTTTTTCTCCACATCCTCTCCAACATTTGTTATTACTTGTCCTGTTGATTACAGGTATTCTAACAGGTATGAGATGGTATTTCATTGTGGTTTTGATTTGCATTATCCTAATAGCTAGCGACGTTGGGCATCTTTTCATGTATTTGGTGGCCATTTGGATGTATTCTAGGGAAAAATGTCTGTTCAGATCCTCTGCCCAATTTTTGATTGGATCATTTGTTGTTGTTGTTGTTGTTATTTAGTTGTATGAGTTTTTTTTGTATATTTTAGATATTAGGTCCTTATCATAGACGTTGCTTGCAAATATATTTTCCTATTTGGATGATTGTCTCTTTACCTTGTTGACAATTTCTTTTGCTGTGTAGAAGCTTTTTAGTTTGATCTAGTCCCATTCATTTATTTTAGCTTTTACTTCTCTTGCCTCTGAGATCAAATTCATAAAATCCTCTTTAAGTCCAAGGTCCTTGAGTTTCATTCTTATGTTTTCTTCTATGCATTTTATTGTTTCAGGTCTTATATTCAGGTCCTTATTCCATTTTGAGTTAATTTTTCTGTGTGGTAATAGACAGCAGTCTAATTTCATTGTTTTGCAGGTGGCTTTCCAGTTTTCTTAGCACTAATTATTAATGAGGCTTTCCTTTCTCCACTGTATGTTTTTGGCATTTTTGTCGAAAATCATTTGCCCATATAAACATGGGTTTACTTTTGGACTCTTGATTCTGTTCCACTGGTCCATGAGTCTGTTTTTCTTCCAATACCATGCCATTTCGATGATTGTCACTTTGTAGTATAATTTGAAGTCAGGCAGAGTGATGCCTCCAGCCTTACTCTTTTTTCTCAGGATGGCGTTGGCAGTTCGGGGTCTCTTGTGCTTCAATACAAATCTGATGATTTTTTTGTTTCATTTCTTTAAAAAATGCTGGTGGGATTTTGATGGGAATCGCATTAAACCTATATAATGCTTTAGGTAATAAGGTCATTTTAACTATGTTGATTCTTTCAATGCAAGAACACAGAATATCTTTCAATTTCTTTGTATCTTCTTCAATTTCTTTTAACAGGGTCTTGTAGTTTTCATTATATAGGTTCTTCACATGTTTTGCTAAACTTATTCTAGGTATTTTATTCTTTTTGTTGCAATTGCAAAAGGAATGATTTTTTTCTACTTTTTCTGACACTTCATTATTAGAGTATAGGAATGCTATGGATTTTTGAATGTTGATTTTGTATCTAGAAACTTTACCGTATTTTCTTGTTGTTTCTAATAGTGTTCTTGTAGAGTCTTTAGGGTTTTCTATATAGAGAATCATGTCATCCAGAAATAGTGACAGTTTGACTTCTTCATTTCCTATTTGGATGCCTTTTATATCTTTCTCTTGCCTGATTGCACTTGCTAGGACCTCCAAAGTTATATTGAATAACAGTGGTGATAGTGGACAGTCTTGCCTTATTCCTGATCTTAGAGGGTTTTTAGTTTTTCATCATTAAGTATAATGTTGGCTGAGGGTTTGTCATAGATGGCCTTGATCCAGCCCCATCACCAAGACAAGGGCCATAGTGACCACTATGCCTTACAGTAGAAAGATAACCTCAAGGATTATTCTCCTGAGGTCACAAGTTGCACCAACTCTACCCATATGAAGTGCGTTGCCTCCTTTTACACCCACTCACACTTGAACTCCTTGGAAAATGGATTTGAGGGCCTACCAGTTGAGTCTCAGCCAACGAGAAAGAAGCCATACGGTAAGACATGACCCTCACAGATAGGCACACCAAACCTTGCACACGGTTCACACCAAAAACCGACGAGATGGTGCGTGGCACTGGGTGTGCACATGCGCACTGTATCCTGCACACACTACATGCTTCTTTCCCCACCCCCCTGTGGGCCCCACTGAGGATTCCCGAGTCTTCCTCTGTGGGTCAATCCTGATGTATTCACAACTCAGACACCTCAAATAACGAACATAAATCTTCATCTGACCTTCTCCCATCTGCGGTACTCCATCCTCCCTTGCCTGACCACCACAAATGCCATGGCAGTCACTATGCCTTAAAGACAGCGTTGAGGACCTTCCTCCCTGGAGGCCACACATCCAGCAGACCCAATCGCACAAAACCCTCTGGCTCTCCCCTCACAGTCACTCACACTTGTTTGTTATTTGAGGTGTCTGAGTCATGGAGCATTGAGATTGGCAGACAGGACAGATTTGGGAGTTCTCAGTCAGGCCCGTAAGGGGGTGGGAAGAACAGCCCATGCAGCATGCGGGACATAGTACACATGTCCAGTGCCATGAACCATGTTGGCAATTGGTGTGGGCGGTGTGTAAGGTTAGGGGCACTGAGCTTGTGGGTCGCTCCTTACCATCTGGTTTCTTATTGGCTGAGACTTAATTGGTAGGTTCTCCATGGAGTTTTAGTGTGAGTCAGTGCAGGGGTCTCCAACCCCTGGTACGGGTCCATGGCTTCTTAAGAACAGGCTGCACAGCAGGAGGAGGTGAGTGGTGGGCTAGCAAGCTAAGTTTTATCTGAATTTGCAGCTGCTCTCTAAGCGCTAGTGTCACCACCTCAGCTCCATCTCAGATCATCAGACATTAGATTCTCTTAGAAGCACTGGCCCCTAGTGCCAAAACAGTTGGAGACCAGTGATGTCAGTGTGGGGAGAGCCAGTGGATTTCAGGTGTATCAACATGACTTGTGGCCTCAAAGGAGGAAAGTCCTTGAGGTTGTTGCTTTTCTCCTATAAGATGTAGCTGTCACCATGGCCTTTGTAGTCATGGTTGGCTTGGTCAAGGGAGGATGGTGGACCATGAAGGTGAGGGGATCAGATGAAACTGAGGAGAGACTTATGGCATCTGGATAAGGCAAGCATCAAGATTTGACAGACTTGGGAGTCCTCAGTTGGCCTCATAAGGAGGTAGGGATATCAACTCACACGGCATGTGTGGGATGCTGTGCGTAAGCACTTGCCTAGTGATGTGTACCTTCCCATTGGTTATTGGCATGCACTGTGTGCAAGGTTTGGGACACTGAGTTGTGGTCTTGGAGGAGGAAGGTCCTCAAGGTCATTGTCTTTTTCCTTTAAGACATAGTGGCCACCATGGCTTTTGTCATTGTCATGGGGTTGGGATAAGAGAACAGCAGGCCATGGAGTGGAGGGGTCTGATTAAGATGGGAGGGACTTGTGTTCATTATTTGAGGTGCCTGGGTCATGGAGGCACCTGGGTTGGCTGTTGGAAGGCAGACATCAGAGTCCTTTGTCCAAGTCTGTAAGGGGGCAGGGAAACGAGCTCATACTGTGCAGTGGGACACTGTGCATGTGTAGTGCCGCATGTTTTCCTATCAGCGTGGGTGATCTGTTAAGGTTTGTGGTGCCAAGCTGTGTGGGTTACATCTTATGGTCTAGTTTCATTCTCACTGGTTGAAACTCAACTTGTAGGTCTTCAGATCAATTCTTCTAGGAGTTTATGTGTGAATGAATGTTAAGAGGAGAGCCCAGCCAGCTTCATGTGGGTTGGGGACCCTTTATTTGGCCTCCGAAGAAGAAGGTCCTCAATTAATAGCAGGCACATGGGGCCAGGATAAGGGAGGACAATGAGCATGTAGTGGAGGAGTCAGATGAAGATGGGGAGAGTCTTGATAGTATTATATTTGGTATCTGGGTCCTAGAGACACCAAGAACTGCTCAGCATAGAATTGGGAGCCCTCATTGCAGCCCTGGGTAGGTGGCTTTGCAGATGGTAAAGTATGGGTCTGGATACCTGCATGCTTTGGGGTTGTGACTGTTTCCCAAGATTCATAGTGCACACAGCAGAGTGCCAAAATAGAGTGCCACATAAGGTCTATATTAGTTACTCAGCCCTGTCTATTTAGTGGAAAAATAGTCATAGACAATATGTATACAAATTAGTGTGGCCATGTGTCCCAAAAATACTTTATTGGGTGTTGGGGGTAAGAAAGGGCTTAAATGAGTTTGCCACAAGTAGTTATTCAAGTTTTAATTTCTAGTGTTTTTTCTTGAATTATTTCTATGATAGTGAATCAAGTTGTGAAATGAACCCTCATTTGAAATGTGTTCTTGTCTTTTACCGTGTCTTAAGGTGATTTCTGTCAGTTTGGTCATGACATAAACAACTACTCTTTCAAGCTGTCAGATTTGGTTTGATTGGACAGCACACATAATTAAATTACCTTATAATTTGAAAATATTTTTAATATTAAGAAATACACTTCACTATTTGGCCATGGAAATGGTCAAATATAGGTATGCTCTGAGTTTTCTAAACCACTATTGTTTTCAGTGTGAAATATGAGTGAGTAACCAAGGTCAACATTCAAACCCAGAAGACATTGAGATGATGAAAAATCTTCCCAACTGGTTGGGCCTGTGGTTGTAAGTGCTTTAACATTTGATTTTTTTTAATTAAAAATTTATTTCTGTAAAAATGTTGTCAAATTAGTATGGAAACACTGATAAATGACTTGATCCTGGAGAATTACATTCTGGTATTGCCTGGATTGATGCTGTTACGTTCCTGAAAAATAACAACTGACGACTCCTTCTCATGCTTATTAACAACAGGTTGCATACATCCATCCCAATTTAGATGAAAATAGCTTCCAAAGTTCTTGTGGACAATTCTTTCCTTAGAGTAGCCCCTCTGAGGAAAGAGTAACCTAAGAACAAGTATATTGAATTATATTAGAGGAATATTTTTAGTTTTTATTTAGCCAAGTATATCTATGATTTCTGTATTTATAATATCGGTGTGAATTAATAATAAAACTTTTCATTATGCACACATACACTCCTAGGCCAAGCAGCCCAGTGATGAGCAACCTCAACAAGAGAAGCAACCAACTATGAGTCAGGATATTGCTCTTGATCAAGAGAGAGAAGTTGAAAAAGCACCTGTGGTTCAAGGTGAAGGGAAAGGAAAGAAGAATGCTTGTTGCGTGTGTGCTTGTGCCTCATACATTATCTATATCAGTAACAAGAGAAAAGAAAACAATAGGAAGGGATCTCAAACATTGCCTGAAAATTGGCCAAATGAAGAGAGTATAGTTTGCAGTTTCAGGCAGTTCTTAACTAAATTTCCCCCATTTTATAAATGAGGAAATTGAGACTCAAGGATTGTTTCTCAAAGAGTACCTGATAGTTGAATACAAAATTTGTATTTCATTCTAAAGTTTGTCTTTTCCTACCACCTATGCTGCTATAAAAAAAGTGATTTTGCTTAAAACTCAAATGTCTGTGCTGTAATATATCTCACTACTGGCCCAGGAATAGACAATTCAATGGAATGGTATAGACTCAGGAAATGAGTCAATGAATGATGGCCACAGTTTCTGTATTTGGTATTTTTATATGGTAGGTTTGATAAAAGCCAGATAATTCAGAGTATTGGCATATAAGTAGTTGGTTTAGTAAGCTTTTTAAATTGGCTTTTGAAAAGCAGATAAATCCTGTGGTTAGAAAAATCAAAAGATTAATCTAAGATTAACATGAAACAATTTCAGATATGTGTAGTATTTTGAAGGAAACATTTATATAACTTAGGCCACTATTAAAGTTTCTAAAACATGACAACAATGCTCATATCTTTCCATCCCATTTTTTTCTCACTACAAAACAAGTATATTTGCTGTTATTTATAAATAATTTGCTATTATTTTTGATACTTGTTTTATATGGGATTTAAGTTACATATAGGGCCTTTGGACCTAATTATAACTTCAGTTTATTTTTAACAAAATAAGTATTTGTTACCTTAATAGGGAATGGGTGTCACAACTATAAGAGTTGTCATAGCCCCATGCATCCACTCAGCTTATCTTTCAGAAAACTACATTTTAATTGTAATTGAAATGCTATTTATGGTAGTTGATCACTGCTGTACACCGATGGCAAAATATAGGAATTATACATATAGTTTGTCCTTAGCTTGTCATTTAAAATAAAAGTTTCGTAATACAGAAAAACAAATATGTAAAGTCCATATGTAAAATAACTCCTTATTGAACTGTACACTTAAAAATGGTTAAGATGGTAAATTTTGTTTTAAACTACAGCTCAAGTAACTGCTGTCTTCCTGAAGTACAATGTAATTTATTACATATTCCTTTTAATTTTTTCTTTATATTACGAAAACATAAAATTTACAGAAATGGTAATTACAAGAATAGTCGTTGACTCATACTTTTCACCTAGAGTCACTGATTGTTAATAGTTCCTATTACATTGGTATCATATCTTTTCCTCTTCACACACACTTATAGATGTTTACTACTAATGTTGAAATGTTAAGTTTCAATCTTATGAACCAAGTACTTTAGTGTAGATATACTAAGAACAAAGAGAAAGGTTATTCCCTTGGTTAACCACTGTACAATTAACAAAATCTGGAATTTTACAATGAGAAAATGCAGTCATTTAATATATGTAGTATACATTCAAATTTCCCCAGTTGTCTTGATGCTTTCCTTCATACAAATTTTTTTTTGATTCAGAGTCTAGTCTAGGATCATGCATTACATTTAGTTGTCATGTCTTCTATTTAGCCTTCTTTATGTGGAATACTTTAATTTTTTTTGTCATTCATGATACTGACATTTTTGAAGAGGGCAGCGCAGTTGTTTTGTAGAATGTTCATCAACTGGGCTTTATTATTTTTTAGGGCTTTTTTCACTTGATGTTTATTAATATCTATTTATGCCATGTGACATGCTAAGCAGTAATGAAGGACATGATTTCAGCTTTGAAATCACAATCTAGTTAGACTAGATAACATCACAGATAAGTACAACTACAGTACAGATAAGCACAAAGTACCTAAGTTTTCTGAGGTCAGTTTTGGGACAAGAAGAGGGTAATAAAAACCTGCTTTCCAAAAAATTTCTAGAAGCAGACTCCTAAATTAATGTTCTTTTGATTCTTATGCATCACATTTATTACTACACTGGCCTAAGACTTTAATAATACAGAAAATGAATCTTATTTCCTTATTCATAGCTCATATTTTGCTTCTTAAATTGATAACCTTTTTGTTTGCAAGGGCCTGTCCTGGAAGCTACTCTACAGGAACTGGCTTATCTGAAGACTGGGCATGAATGTGGAGATGGTCCTGATGTTAAGGGGAGGAGTCTGTTAAATCTAGAGCCCCATTAGAATGCCAGAAGCAGGTATGTTATTCATTAAGCATGCACATTATAAGATGTCTGTTTTCTACAATTATATTTTTAATAAATATATAACAGGGGTCCCCAACCTTCAGACCACGGACCAGACCAGTGAATTGACTATTCATGCTAAAAGATCAAGATCAACTACTTGAGATTGCAAGCAACCGTGATCTTAATAATATGTTAGAGACAATTTCAAATACTCACACACATACATATATACACCTGTATGTTTGGCTTTTCAAATTTCTTTTTTCCTCTCCCCCACCCCTCTTCCTTCCATAGTTTCATGTTACATTTGATAGTAATGGCTTAAAACTAGTGTGCCCATATAATTTATTGTATAAATTGGAATGATTTTAAAAATGTGAAGAGTCACTATTGATAATTATAGCAGAAGTATGGACAGGGACACATGGTTGCATGACCTAAAGCAACCACATAAGAGCTAAACTAGCTTAAAGGAACAGTTTTGCATTTTTCCACAATAAAGCCAAAACAAATACAATGTTAGCCTTTCTATTTATTTCACTTGAGCAGTTCCAAGCATGACATTACTGTTTTAGATGTCCTATATTCAGAATGTATATTTCAAGTCAAAACATTTAATACTTCCAAAAAATATTTTTCTTAGGTTTTCCATTTGTTGTTTGATTGGATTTTACTAAAAGTATAATTTTTTGCTTTCAACATAATGATGCATTAGTTTGAAATGATACATTAGTTTTAATCTGACGTGAACTTGAATAGTCTTTTTGTACCACTGTAAAAAGTAGTGCATTTAACAAATATTGTTCATGTGCCTGAAAGTCTACCTTTGAAGTCTCTATAGAGGTTTAACTGGACATAAGACAAGGGATCACCTTTAGGGTTCTGGTTTTAGTTTATTTTATAAAACTAAAATGTAGTATTTATATGCTTTTATTATCATCTAAATAAAGTTTTATTAAGTAATATTTCCAACTATTTATCTTACAGGGGAAGGACAACCACAGATTTAAATGAAGACAAGCTGAAACCATGCAGGCTATTCCTGTGTTGGAAATTTGACTTAAAATTCTCTCAATAAAGATATGCAGTTTTGTCCAAAGAAATCTAGCAGGTCTTTTTTTCCCCTAAGTATTTGATACTATTAAGAATTATATGTTTTTTTTTGAAATTTTATATTTTGTCTGAGCTGGTATATAGAGATACAATTTTTGTATATTACTTTTTCTATCTAGCAACCTTGCTTAATATACTTATTCCACACATGTACCTTGAGGGTTTTCAATTTTCAGCACACATGATCATATTATCTTTGGATAATAATTTTGTTCTTGTCATTTTAAACATTAAATCTTTATTTCCTTTTTTTTCATTTTTTCATTTCATGGCATTGGGCAGACCCACCCAGTACAATGTTGAATAGAACTGGTGATAGTGGACCATCCTTGTCTTAACCTGTTAGAAAAATTTTCAACATTTCATCATATTTACTATACTTTTTGTAGATACACTTTATCAGAGTAAAGTTATTCTATTCTTACTTTGCTAAAAGTATACATCTTGAATCTATAGTGCATTTATTGAGATCATAAGATTTTTCTCTGTTAATCTGTTAGTGTGCCGAATCACATAAGTAAGTTTCTATGATTAAACAAACCTTGACTTAGGGGGAGAAATTGGTCACATTATCCTTCTGAATAATAATTTTTCTAGGATGTTTATGTATGACCTCCTGAGCAATATTAGCCTATACTTTTATTTCATGTACTCTCTCGGACTTTGGTACCAAGGTTACACTAGATTCATACAATGAATTGGTATGTAAAATCTCTTCTAGTCTCTGGAGTGAAAGTCTCTGCAAGGCTTGGAGGAATGTAGTGCTAGGCTTTCCCATGTTCAGCTGCTTCTGGATTGCATTTCTTTTTTTTAGTATTGGGCCCTACTTAATGGGGCAGTGAGAGAAGGGGAAGCTCTAGGTCCCCATGACTTCAGCCTTTGTGAGGTGCCCATCTTTCCTGCAAGATAATTACAATAATGCTGTCACTCTGAAAGCAACCTGTTCCTGCTTTTATGCTGACATTAATCTACACACAGTAAGTTAAAAGTCGGCTCTATTAGCTTGCCTGGATAATTTCAGTCTCTGCTACATGATTGTGAATGGGCTGACCAAACCCTGAGCTATGTATGATTATGACAATAGCTCCATTTATTGAGTCTTTAATAATAACAGGAAATAACACACAGGGTGTGTAATATTTAATAGCCACTTCTTTATATTAGGTTCTTTACAAGTATGACCTCATCAAATCCTCACAAAGAGGTTAAGTCAGAGTTTACACAAAATTGGTAACCTCTGACTTCAGTAGGAAACATTGGAGGATTCAAATTATAAGTTTGAAATCCTTGTTGTTTTCTGAGTAAAAGCTCCTGAAAGTGTTGAGTATAGAACTGGTGTTGTCAATATGACTTTAGTTGTAATCTAATGTTTTTATAAAAAATTTGAATATATGTGTTTACTTTTATTTGACTTAAGAGGCATTGTTCTTCCCTTGAAGGGTTTTCTAATATGTGGCATGCAGACCTCACTTGGTGTCTCAGATGAAATCATTGATACAAACATTTAAAAATAACATGTTTTTCTTATTGTGCTATGGAAGTATATAACTAGAATACTAAAGCTATTTGGGACCGTTTATTGGAAGACAGAGAAAAGAACTTAAACCACAAGCCTCATGGCAAAATGCCACAACATCCTCTACAGACATGTTTGTTTTTCAAAGTTACTCAGAGGTGAGGAGGGAGCAGCTGCAAATCTGTTTTTACAGAATCCATCATTGGCCTGAGAGTCACCAGCTCTCACTCAGAAGCCCCCCAACTACCCAACTACCCAGTCTTATAACCCTGTTACTATACATAATGACAGCAAGTTACATCTCTTAGCTCTTCATTTGTATCTTCACACCCCAAACAGTTTTGAAAAGACCCTACTCAGAAACCATCTTGCTTAAAGTATGATACAGTGATATATACAGCAATTATTTGTCATTCTTACAGAAGTTTAAAACTATTTCCTGACCCAAAAGACTGAAAAGCTGTCCAATTAAAAAGAGACTAAATGTAGGTATCTCAATTTGCGGCAAAATATGTGAACAGTCCTTAGGCCATAGAACTGGGTGAGAGGATTAGAACCTGGGTAGAAGATGGAAAGGAACCAGGGAGACTTGCTGAGACAAAAATGACTTTGATCCTACCTACTCTCTCCTTAAAGGCTGTGGCATGAAATAGCCATGGGTTTCAGTACTGCCCCTGACACACACTGTAATGGTGGGAAAGGTCTTTACATCCTTAGGGACTTTGTCAATTCTAAAATAATTACAATATGCTAAATGATTACTATGATAAATAAGTGAAGTAAAATACTAATAAGTGTTTACCATGGGGAATGTCATACTGGTAAGGCAAACAGACATAAGCAGAAGAGCAGTTGAAATACAAAGCATAGAGAAGGGACCTAGAAAAATAGTAGAGTGGCCATGAAGCAGGAGGAAAGAAAACAGACTCACGAAAGGGCAATTGGACTTCCCAAATCCAATGATCATGTACTTGATTCTGTTGATAGAAGGCCGAGAGACATCCATACCTAATACTTTAACCAAGTTGGCAGTATTTATTCAAAAAGTATTCAGAATCTAGTCTGTTCATCAGCCACTTTGTATATAAGTAGGAAGACTTGAATGTGTTAGCCAATGTAACCCCTACTTGAGGGCTGATCTGAGAAAGGAGTGACCAAGATTTGTTACAAAAGTAGGCAATACAATGGTGGTAGATACTTCTGGAAAAAATGGGGTAAAGGGCCCAAGCTCCCTGTGCCAAGGATCCCCACTTTAAGGATTGGTGATCTAGAACTCAGAGGACTTAGAAGCTGTTATACTCATGGTTTGGTTTATTATAGTGAAAGAATATAGATTAGAATTAGCAAAGAGAAAAGGCACATGAGGTGAATTGAAGTCCAGGAGAAACTAGAGACAAGATTCTTTTCCCAAGTGTCTCCGGTAGAGTTTCCTGGGGACATACTTTTATATTCTAGGATTGATGTGTGACAGCATGTGAGGTGTTAACAACCATGGAAGCTCACCTGAGCCTTGGTGTCCGTGGTTTTTATTGAGAGTCAGTCACATAGGCCTACAGAGCTTGTGTGTCAGAACATATCTACCCAGAGCAGAATCAAACATTTCACCATAAATCACATCGTTAGGATATAAACTTACCCTGTTTTACTGGTATAGCATGGTGCAAAGTCTCAAGCATGCAAAATACTATCAGGCAAAATATTCCAAGGACTCAGAAGTTATCTTTTAGGAACCAGCCAAGGGCCAGTTCTAGAGATAGGCTTTCTTTGGAATAGGTAGTGTTTGAGCAACTCAGGCCTACTGTATTAACCTTTTCCTGCATACCCTCCTCTTAAGAGTTTGCAAAGAGATTTCTTATGATCTCATTTATAATGTATTATTTACAGTAAAAAAATGCTTGTTTAACAATGGTGCTGGGCCCCTGTAACAAAAAGACAGATTAACAAGAAAAGCATACAAATTTGTTTTACATGACCCAAAGTAGTAGTTATATCTAAGTGTTTTATGCTAGATTTGATGAAGAGTGGACAGTTATGGAAAAATGTGGTAGGACAAAAAAGGGTATGAGCTAAGTATAGTAAACTAGGTGAAACAGCAAGGCCTGTTTGTTCAGATTCCTGTCAGTGCTCTGTGTCTTCTGAGATAGGATGTTCCTTTGGATATAGGAAGGACACCTCTCACATGAAAGTCTTATGACCTGCTTCAGAGGAAGGTCAGAAAATCCATGCTGCATCTACTATTTTTCAAATTTCAGCTTAAATGTTTAATATACCAAGATGTCATATTTTAGGGTAGTGTGTTCTGAACATCATCATTGGCTGTACTTGATTGAGTAGCATGTATCATCATCACTCAGACAAAAGAGAAAACCAAGAAAACCTGAGCATCTGGGAATCAGGCTCCAGGCTCTGGGAACATAGGAATGATGCATGCAGGATACAAGTTCTCAGAGAGCCCAGAGTTAATGAGCAGAGAACCATCCAGAAGATAATGACAGGATAAGTGTGATGACAGCCATAGCAAGCATGAACTAGGGCATGCTCAGAGCACAGGTCAGAGATTGATGTGTGTGTTCTAGGTACCACTTCGCTATAAATACATTTCAATCTATCTGTTCATTATCCCCTTTTTCATTAAAAAAAATTCACTGCTCAATTATTTTCATTTTCTATATGAGGTAATTGAGGATAAGAGAAGATACATATATCTTATTCAAGGTCAAATCACTAGTCTCTGGTGCAGCTAATTTTCAAGTCAGGACTCAAAACCTCTGTGTACTTCTCATAACTATCTTTTTGCTTTTAACATTGTCTTTTCTCTTAATTCACATTCACCATAGAAACGTTTACTTGTTTTACTTGCCTCATAATTATCTTTCTTCAATTTATCTGAAGTTCATAGCTTTATTGCCAAGTTACCAAAACATTTTTCAAAATGGCTGTACAATTTTACATTCCCACCAGCAATGTATGAGGGTTTCAGTTGCTTTGCATCCTCATTAACACTTGGAATGGTTGGTCTTTTAATTTTAGCCATTCTCAAAGGTGTACCATGGTATCTCCTTGGGGTTTTACTTTGTATTACTTTGTATGAGCGTATTTTCATGTGCTCATTTTTTTTTTAAGGATTTGCTATTTTAATGTTTTGGTATTCTGAAATTTTATAGTAACACTTTTGTCTTTACGCCTTTGTGCTGGATTCTCATGGTCTTCATTTTAAAGGAACATTCTTGCATTATTTCTATGATAATTTTTGATAATTCTTTTGATAATTTCTTTGATAATTTTTTCTGCCTTTTTTCTCTCATCTAAACATTTTCTTAATCTAATTCCAGACCACCTTTATTAAGGTTTTTAAAAAATCATTTTACTCCTTTTGTCTGTTTATTAAAATTTCTGTAAGATCTGCTCAACTTGTTTTTTCAAGTCTTCCATTGAATGCTTTTTATCAGCTACCTGATTTATAAGTTTTAATTTTAAAAAGAAATATACTTTTCTTTCACTTCAATCAAAATTTTAAAAAGATAAAAAGCAAAAGAAAATCTATTTTTCTACTTTTTCTTAACGAATGCCTAAAACATAAGCTTACCTCAGTAAGCGCTTTTTGTTGGGTTCTAATACTAATATTATGTCAACTTCCTACAAAATATTAGAAACTTGTTCTTTTCCTCTCTAATGTAAGAGGTTACAGAACACTGCAGTTGTATGTTGCCCACTGACATCCCTCCAACCTGACAGTAACCTTTTGAAAAAGACAAAAGATGGCCCATGGGTAGCAGGAATTCTTAGGTTGTATTGACTTTGGCTAGAGTGTTTTCATTGAGCTAAGCTAAACAGGGGGCAAACAGAGCAAGGGAAAACTGGCTAATGTCTGCCTTTCCCTTAAGTTCCTGAAAGATAAATCCATAGATTTCTGCTGACATTTATACAACCTGAGTTTGCATGGCCTCTTCTGGTTTTGCAGCTTTTTGATTCCACATTTTATTTAGGGAAAAGGAATTTTTCTGCAAAAATTCTGGGTGCTCATGTTATCTTCCATCCAGATTCACTGCCATCAGAGATACTGTGGATATTTTTAGTGGCTATGCAAGTTAGCTTCTTCTTTCATTTCAATATTCCCCTTAACTGGATCTCTTCCCCACTCTTCCCAGCTTTACATCCGAGCCTAAAAATAAACGCGGTTTGGCAGCTTCCCTGCACCAGCTCTGACCCTGCTTCACAGGACTAGAAATACGAAGCAATCACAGTAGGATTGCTGTCTCCGGCTTGACCCCCATGTAAGAGTGGGCCCAGGGAAACACACTGCAGTTGAGGGCAGGTGCCTATGGCAGAAGCCACACGGGAAAGCCAAGTGTCTTAATTTTCAAACATTTGGGAATTTTACAGATATTTTTCTGTCATTGATTTCTAGGTTAGTTTCATTATGGCCAGAAAAAATAATGTACGTTATTTTTGTTCTTTTAAATTTAAGATTTTGTTACTACCCAGACTATGGTCACATGTACACTGACTCTCCTGCTTCCTCTTTTCACTTATAAAAAGCCTTCTGATCCTACACAGGGTCTGTCAGATAATCCAAGATAATCTACCCATCTCAAAATGCTTAATTTAATCACATTTACAAAGTCCTTCTTGCCATGTAAGGTGACATTCACAGATTCCGGGGATTAGAATGTGGACAACTGCGGGGGTCATTATTCTATGTACCATACTTCCTTTCCCTCCCCAAGCCCTTATGTTGACTGTCACTGTCCCCACATTAGCCCACAGAGGTGGACAGGTGAAGCCTACCTCTGAGAGTAGCAAGTTCCTCATTCCACAAAGGAGAAAAATACAACAGTCAGCCACTAGGAATAATAATGCTGACAGTGTTCATAAGTTATCATTCATTTTAGGCTTTTCATGCACCAATGCTTTGCATTAATTATAGGTGCATCCATCCCCACGTTACAAGCGAGAGTCTGAGACCCAGAAAAATTATATGATTTTCCCAGTAGGTTGCATGCTCTTTATGAGAATCTAATGTCTGATGATCTGAGGTGGAACTAAGGTGGTGATGCTAACTAGTGCTGGGGAGCGGCTGCCAATACAAATTGACATTAGCAGAGAGGTTTGACTGCACAGAGACAATAATAAATCAATTACTTGCATGTTGTGGAGACGGTTTGGAAGAAGAGTCGGAGTCTGGAAATGCTTAACTAACTTGGATAAGGGAGAAGAGAAATCGCCATGCTAGCTTGCTAGATTCCTTCTCTTCTGTCTCCAAGGTTTTATTCCTCCTCTCACAATACTGGCTTTGTAATTTATAATTAGTTACTATCAGGTTAGTAAATACAAGCTACAACCAACTCCCAGATTCAGCCTCAAGGTCACCCCCATGTTTTCAGCCATTTCTTCCCAAGAATCTTTTTTTAGTCCATAGAGCAACAAGTCCCAGAATCGGTCGGGCATGTGTGCCCTCCCTGCAATGTGTCCTTGTGTGCAAGTCCACATCTGCTTCTGATGTTCTGATGTCCTTGTTGCTCCAAGCACCAGGCATCCTGCCAGGACTGCAGGTGTCTCTTACAACATATTCCCCTTTTCTTTTTGCTGAGTTTTATTCAGCATTACTGAGAACACAGCGGCCTGAGTCTTTCTTAATTTTTGGCTTCTTGAGAATCTCTTCCAGACAAGATAAAGAAAAACAAGTAACAAACAAATTACTATCCAGGAAGCAAAAGATGAATCTATTAACCCCTGAATTTGTGGAGTAGGATTTAAATCTTTAATACCATCAACCATTCTTTGTAGCACTGCTATCCCCTGTAATTCAGGAAGCGGTTTTTGAAAAGTGTCAGCGATATATGTTTGTTAAGTCTGTAATTAAACTTGAAGCATGACCATACCCCAAAATATGCTGTCTTACTTTATCCCATTTAAACATACTGTCATTATATGGTACAGGAGTTATACAAAAGAAAGTTGTATTCCAATCACACTTAAGTTGCACCCGTTTCTGCAAACTAACAATTTGATCTTCTAACAATATAACTGCTTGCTGTAAATCTGCCACTTGACTTTGCAATACGGAGTCAATTTGTCTTTGAGAAGTCCATAATTGTTCAGCATCCCGATGCCAGGTTCTAACATATTCAGCAGTCTGTACAGATTGATGTAGAGCCACTCCAGCTGCAGCAGTAGCAGCGGTCACAGCGATGATACCCACAATAGCAGCAATCAACATGCCAAGGAATCTTTTAGCCCTTCTTTTAACATGGTCCATCAGTTGCTGCAATATCATAGTGACAGGGGAGTCCTGCTAGGGTTGAGACAATTTAACCAACATCCATACTCCAGTTCTAGCTCTAAGAATATATAAGCTTTCATATGATTTGTTAAAAGGAATAGAAGAGTTAATACAAGTATAAAAGGAACAGTTTTTACATGTAATATAACCTAAACTTTCATTCCACTTCACTGCACCCTTCATAATGATATAGGGGAGTTGAACACAGGCTCGAGCAAAGTGAGTAATATTTTGATGAAAGGTGATATGAGAAGAATTTCTAGATTGATTTACGGAACCCTTCCAGGCATGCATGGCAAATAACGCAGCTCCTAACTTCCATATATGATTGTGTAGCCCTTGATGAGGCAGTTGGGGAGATGGAGGGGAAAACCCTCCATTATGCCAGACGACTGTATTATTGCAAGTTCTGTCTGATGAAATACTTACTGAACCATTCTCTACCTTTCGGTGCCACTGCAAATCTACTCTTTCTCCTTTCACTTGGGCGGAGCCAGAAGGACTCCAATCAATGACTCTTCTATAGGAAGTATTAACCAGAACCCGAGCCTGCTCAGCTTGACATTGAGTCCACCAAACCCAACGGTCAAGCGTCTGAACCTTCGGAGTGGCACACCACGGTAAATCAGGTGGAGAGGTATCATACACAGGTTCTGTAACGTTTTTAAATCCTTCCATACTTAACAAAAACAAGGGACCTACCCCCGCATTCTGTTTGGAAATCTGCAAAATTGTCAGCCACGCTTGAGCACCCAACTGTAAACAGTGTTCTCCAGCTTCCATGCAAATTGGCATCTCTTCCGTTCCCACTGTATAGTTCTCAATCACTCTCCCTTCTTCTTCAGGCCTGAGAGGCCCTCTAGTATCATAAGGCCCAGGCACCCAATTAGAATCATTAATGTAAACTACCACTGAAGCATCTCCCCATCCCATTGCCTTATTTAAAGGGGGATTGGGCACATATGCCCACTATGAATAATTTCCTGTTTCAGCTTGTATCCCACTTACCTGTGCATAATTAGGGCTGTCATTGAAAGGAATAGGGAAGTTGGAGTCATCTCCTGACCTGACTCAATGACAACCCACCGGCCCTCTTCCAATCATTTTTTTTATCTGACCACAAGTTGGTATCTGTGTATGATGAGTAGAAAGGAGAGGCACCCTGACGGTCTGTAGGCCTGGGTTCAACCTAGCCATATCTTGACTCAAGGTGTCAACCCGCCGCTTCTTTCCACTCCCGGAGCCTGACATTCTTAGCTGGGACCCAAAGCTTCTCCGCTCTTGTAGAGATATAAGCAAAACCTTGGCCCCATTTCAATACCTCAGCAGGCACCCAATCCCCTTTCAGATCTTTGTAGTATACTGGCTGCTGCAAAGGCTCGTTGGCCTGTTTCACCCAATGCCGATGAGCCACTGTGCCACCTTGTTCATCTTGATTTAAAAAAATTTAAAGTATATAATGCTCTATTAAGCCTTTGTTTTGGGGTATTCCATATTCCCCCTTTTTGTTTTATAAGCATCTCCCTGAGAGTGCGATTAGCATGTTCTACAATAGCTTGGCCAGTGGAATTATAAGGAATAGCAGTAGTATGAGTGATAGAATATGTAGCAAGAAAATCTTGAAATTTACTAGAAATATAAGCAGATCTGTTATCAGTTTTTAGCTGAGCTGGTTGTCCCATAACACTAATAGCTTCTAATAGATGGGTGATAGCAGCATTAGCCTTTTTAGAAGTTAAAGTGGTAGCCAAAGTGAAGCCTGAAAAGGTGTCAGTTGAATGATGGACAAATTGCAATTTACCAGATTCAGGATAATGTGTTACATCCATCTGCCATAACATATTAGCTGCTGTTCCTCGGGGATTGACTCCAAGAGGCAGTGAGGGCATAACAAAAGGAGAAAAGGTAGGACACTCTATAATAATTTGTTTAGCTTGTTGCCAAGTTAACTGATGACGCTCTTTAAGAGCCTTAGCATTAGAATGATGAAGGGTGTGCTCCTTTTGAGCAGTGATAACGGGCTGAATTAACAATTGATCAATTTTCCGATTACCTGCTGTCACAGGGCCAGGCAATAAGGTATGAGCCCCAACATGAGTAACTAATAAAGGCTGTTGCCTTAGTCATATTAAATTCTGTAATTGTGTAAATAACTCAGTTCATCGGGAGAAGCGGGTATATAAGCCTCTTCTATATGCTGCACAGTGTATTCTACATACTAGGAATCAGTAACTATATTCAATGCCTCAGTATGGTGAATAAGCAAAAGAATAATAGCATATAATTCGGCCATTTGCACCGAAGTGTAAGGTGTTTGAATGACTTTGGTGTCAGTGTCTCCTGTGAAACCAGCAAGACCTTTCTTATTTGCATCTGTGAAAAAGGTTGGGCCTTTAACTGGTTTAAGTTGAACCACTTTACGTAAAATCACAGGAGTACGCAAGAGAAGCTGCAAGGTTTTAAGCTTAGGATATTTACAATGAATTATTCCAACAAAGTAAGCAAAAGCATCTGTCAATCTTCATTCAATTGATAGAAAGATCTTATTTGTGATTCCTTAGAAGGTATGATAATATCTGCAGGATCTTGTCCAGTGAGTTGTCTAAAGTGGAGCTGACCCCTCATGACTAAATCACAAACTTTACTGATATAAGCCTCTAACTTTCTCTTACGCTTGTGACCTAAGAATGTCCACTCAATAATATTGGTGTCCTGCATGAGGATGGCAGTGGGGGAATGAGGAGAATGACAAAGGACTAATAATAATTTGTCAAAAGATTCAATGCAATCTAATTGGGCCTGTCGTAAGGCCTCATCAAATTTTTGTAATTCCTTTTCTGCCAACGGCGTTAGTTCCCGAGGACTATCCAATGCAGTGGGCCTTTCCAAAACAGAGAACAAATTAGTTAAGGCATATGTGGGGATGCCGAGGGAAGGACAAAGCCAATTAATATCACCCAATAATTTTTGAAAATCATCGAGTATGAGAGCATCTCGTCTAATTTCTATTTTTTGAGGAGTAATTTTCTGTTGCAAAATTTTATAACCTAAATATTGATAAAGAACAGAATCTTGTATTTTCTCTGGAGCTATCTTGAGCCCATACTTTTCCAGAGCAATTTTTCCAAATAAAAACATTTCTTCTAAGATTTCTCTTTTCATGCCCCAAAAGAATATCATCCATGTAATGATACACAAGGCCCTGCGGGAACTATTCACTCACTTCTTGCAAAGGCATATTCACAAATGCTTGGCACACAGTAGGAATATTAAGCATGCCTTGGGGTAATACCTTTCATTGATATCGCTGAGTAGGCTGAGCATTGTTTAATGTAGGAATTGTGAATGCAAACTTTTCTCCATCCTGAGGCTGTAAGGGAATCATATAAAAACAATCCTTTAGATCTATAATTTTTAAAAACCAATTTCGGGGAATTAATGTGGGGTTGGGGAGCCCCAGTTGCAAAGCCCCCATAGGCTGAATTACAACACTGATTTTTCGTTAATCTGTTAACATTCTCCATTTTCCTGACTTCTTTTTTTATAACAAATACGGTGAATTCCATGGAAAAGACGAGGGTTCAATATGATTACTGGCCAATTGTTCGTCCACTAGTTGTTGTAGCGCTTCTAATTTTTCTTTTGTCAGGGGCCACTGCTCAACCCAGACAGGCTGTTCACTAGCCATTTAAGTGGAAGGGCAAAGCGCTGAGCAGTGGCCTTTAGTCTAAATTTGGAAACCCTAAACCATGTCTGTTGAATTGTGGAGAAGTGGACAAAGGAGCTACAATGCCTTCTTCTGTTTTACCTGGACCTTTGAAAGGGTTATAATTCATATTGAACATAATATTTCGAGTAGCCTGTGATAAAGTAGGAATACTTAAAGAAGCTCCCCATTATTGTAATAAATCTCTTCCCCACGAATTCACTACAATGTTAGCAATATAAGGCTTAAAGTAAGCTATTTGCCCCTCAGGACCATGGCAAGTAAGCAAGTTAACACTTTGAAAAATTTCTGTAAGATGTCCAATTCCCATGAAATGAGCTTGCACGGGTTTATATAACCATTGAGATGGCCAAGACTGTAGAGAAATAATAGAGACATCTGCTCCGGTGTCAAGCAAGCCTTCAATTTCTATACTATTAATAGATAGCTTTAATTTAGGACGCTGTTCACTAATCATAGTTTGCTAGAATATCTGTTTCCCTGTACTCCCAAATTCTCCAGTTCTTTTAACTGAAGCAGCTTTCCCTTGAATATAAGGTAATAATAATATTTGAGCAAATCTTTCTCCTGGTGTAATTTGGGTGTTCATGCTCACACTAACCATAACTTTTATCTCTCCTTCGTAATCTTCATCAATCACTCCAGTGTGAACAAAAATTCCCTTGGAAGTATAACTACTTTGTCCTACTATTAAGCCTACTGTTCCTTCAGGCAAAAGTCCAAAAATATTTGTTGATAATTTGTACACCCCCCCCCCGCACAGCTGGCAGGAATTAAAGTAAAATGTTAAAATGTTGAGGTGCAGGAATGTCCAAGGCAGTGCTTTTTGCAGTAGCATGAATCATATCTCTCACACACTGCCTGGTGGATTCTGACTCTGCATCATTTGATGGGGAAGACCTGAGCTGACGGGAAACTGAAACACCAAATTGTTTTTTCCTGGGCCCCAGGGTCAAGGGCCCTGCTTCCCGTTTCTCGACAACCAGTTGCCCTTTCTGTCTCTTTGAGATCGACATTCATTAGTCCAATGAAATCCTTTCCCGCACCTACAACAGGGTTCAGTAGGAGCCTGCCCCCTTCCAGGGGGTTTTATATACACCTCTTTTCCTATTCCCTTACTCCCCTTTCTGCAGTCTTTTCAAAAGTGCCCCAGTTTCCCACAATTATAACATCTCATTTGAGAATTTTGAAACCCTTTCTGTAAAGCTCCTGCTAACGGATTAGCTTGATGTGTCAAAGAGCCAACATCATGACAAGCCTTAATATATTCTTCTTCTAAAGGTGCCCCTTGAGCTTTCAGGGGTCTCAAAGCCCTTTGACACTCTGCATTTGCATTTTCGTAAGCTAAAGACTCTAAGAGTAAATCTTGGGCTTCAGGAAGAGCCACTGCCCTGACAATGGCTGTACACAGCCGAGACAAAAAATCAGTGTAACTCTCCCCAGGACTCTGTATAATTTTAGTGAATGACTGAGGATGCTTCCCAGGCGATTCAACTTGAGATCAAGCCCTTAACACTATTAATTTCACTTGTAATAAGGTTTCTTCAGTCGAATGACATTGTTGCTCAAGGGTAGTAAAGTTTCCTGTACCTGTCAGCTCTTCAAGAGTGGCCCCTGGAGGATTTCGCTCAGCATCTCTGCGAGCCACCTATTGGGCTTCCTCTCTCCACCATGTTCTCATTTGCAAATAAGGACCTGGCTCTAACACAGTTTTTATAATAGCCTCCCAATCTAACACTAACAATTGTTGTTCTGTGGCTATACTATTTAAAAGACCTGTCACATAAGTGGACTGCATACCATATTGATTGATAGATTCTTTAAGTATTCTCAATAATTTATGTTCCAATGGAGTATAACACACATTGATACCCCCCTGAGGGAATTGAGCATCGGGGCGAAACGCCTGTCTCACTATAGGGAACCCCATCAGCTGAGGAGTAGCTGTCTGTCTAGAAAAATTTTCTCAGCTACTCTCTTCATCTATTATTTCCCTAGCCAAATCATGTGATAACTGAAAAGGTGGGGGAAAGTAAATGAAACAGAACCAGCGACAGAAGGCTCAGCCTCAAATAAAGTATGTACAGGTGGTGCAGAGGGCTTTCTAGGTTTTTGAGAATATCCTTCAGTTGGGCCCAATTGCAGTTGCTTTAATCTTTGATCTATTGCGTTTACTTGGGCGAAAAGAACCTGATATGAACCTTTACTAGGAGGAATGCGGCTTGCACATTCCTCTTCAGATTAAGACTCAATAGGTTCCTCTCGTTCATTTTCAGACACTATTACTATAGGACTTTGATAAACAGATTCTTTTGACCTAGGCTGAGAAAATGGAGTCATGGGCTGTTTGGCAACAGACTTATCAGACTCATATCCTTGGCATATTGTCAAGTCAGTTGCAGAGTCCTCAGAGTCAGATTGCAGAGGCTGTAAAGCCTGAGAAATTAAAGTGCATAAAGACCAAACAGAAACAGGGATGGGATCTCCCTGTTGATGAGCTTGTGCCATCCTTGTGCACACAGTTATATGCACATGTGTGTTTCTTTAGAAGTGAAATTGCTGAATCAAAGGAGTCAGTCATTCAACAAACACCTAAGGAATGCCTACAATGTGCCATATACTGCTCTAGGCACTGGGGAGACATCAAGGAACTAGAAAGCCACATGTTCCTGCTTTGGTGGAGCTGACATTCTAGTGGACAATGTTTTCAGTTTTTATTTTGCTAGATGCTGCCACATCGCCATATAATTATCAACATCTTCAGCTCACTGTTGGGGCATGAGCTTTGGGGCAGGTGGCTGGATTCCTTGGCTTTGGCCAAGGGGCATGAATCAGTGACTTGTGCATGCAGGGACAAGCAATTGAATCCTAGGAGAGGGAGCATGGACTTCAAGACTCATTTAGGCATCTGATTGGCTAATGCAAGCTTTCACCTCTCCCAAAGCTTTTCTTCTGCATGGAAGTGGTGTACCCCCTCCCAATCAGGTTGTACACCAAGCGGGCTTTTGGGTGTGAATCCCATCTTCGTGCCTCATTATGTTCAGTGATCAAAGGGCTGAAGATGGTACTCCTGTAGTGGAATTCACAGAAATCACTGGCTTGTAGCCATGTTCTGCCTCTTAGTGCAGCAGTGTTGGGGCTGACTTCGTGTGAGCAGTCTTGTGTCCACATTCAACACTAAACAAAGTCACAAGACAAGCAGCCACCTCAGTCTCCTTGCAGTGCATGCATGCATGCATTTCTTCCATTGCTAAAGTTGAGATTTAGGGAAATTTCACAGAAATCACTTAATTCAGCAGAAATCCTGCCATGGGAGGACCATTAACTCCAGGACCACAGAGCAGAGTTCCTTAGACGAACGCTATCTCCAACAGTTGGTACTTTTGCAATTAAATATTTTCCCATGTAGGTTTTCTTTTTGTAATTCCAATATACATTAAGGACCAGGTTTATCTTGAAATTGTTCTGCAATCAAGTTTTAAAACGCAATGTAAGTCTTTATTTAAAGACAACAACATTTATGTTGGCAACATATATTTCCAACATGTCCTCTTACAATGCACAGGAATGTGGGGAAAGCTACATAATCAAAAAATAAAAATAAATGTAAAGTATGGGAGGAAAAAGCAAAACCTAAAAGTGAATCCAAGCACACACAGATGAACCTAACTTGATCTAATTGATAACCCACAGAGAAAATTATTTGTGGCTGCCTCTACTTATGACTGTCTGCCCTACTGGGTCCTAACATGGTTCTAAAAGACCCTGGTTATATTATTCTTCTGGAAAAAGCATAAAAATGGGACCATTTATACTTCTATTAGCGGCTACTAATAGTCTGGTTGATCAAATTAATGAGTCACTTAGTGCACATCTGAGGAGATGTGATCCACAGGGGTAATAATGACTGGGTCACTTTTGGGGAGCAGGGGAGTTTGATGGAGGAAATGTCTTGAAGGTTTGGTGGGAACCCAGGTCACAATGAGAGTTCACATGGTTGATGGAGGAGGAAGAGGAATGTGTAGAAGCAGGTGCTGAAAAGAAGAGAAGACACTGAAGGAACACAAAATGTTTTATAATGTTACTGAAACATTTTCTTCCCTTTATATTCTTTATGGTAGCTCCCCCTCTACACACACCACCATTTGTTCTCAAGGAAGTAATGGTTTTGCTTAAGATAATAGTAAAGACATCAATTGATCTTATACAGCTCTTAATAAAGAACTGATTCTTTTTCCTATCCAGGGGCTTGCTCTTGTAACATTCCCATACTGCCTATGAAATCACTTTTAAAGTACAGTTTTGAAAAGCTAAAAACATCACTCTAATACAAATATAGAATGAACACATGTGTCACCTGTTGCATTCTCCAGAAATAGTTGGGGTAAGACATTTATGAAGGAAGGGAAAAGTGGAACTGGGCAGGGAGAAGTAGAACTGCAATGGAGAGACCAACAAAGCCTCCGACAGCCAATCTAATTAGGAACTCTGGAGCGAGTGTATTAGCTTGGGCTGCTATAACAAATTACCATAGACTGGGTAGTTTAAATGACAAATATTTATTTCTCATAGTTACTGAGATTGTAAATCTGAGATTAGAGTTCCAGCATGGTCAAGTTCTGGTCAGAGTCCTCTTTCAGATTGCAGACTGCTGACTTCTCATTGTATCTTCACATGGTGGAAAGAGAGTAAGCTAGGTGTTTGGTGTCTTTTAGAAGGCCAATAATCCCACCTTTGAATGCCCTACCATCATGACCTATTTACCTTCCATAGGCCCACCTCCAAATTCCATTACATTGGGATTAGGGTTTCAACATATGACTTTTGGGGGGATACAAATATTCAATCCATTATAGTAAATATTGCTCATCACAGTGTTGGACTTAATTGGCCAGGCCTTTAATCCCCACTACCTTGCTCAGTCACTGCCTGCGTGCTGTCCCAGGAAGGCTGTAACCTCAAGCCAGGAAGCTCTATGAAGCTGAGGCAGATCCTGAAAGAACTTGAAGGGGGCCTGGGTGGTCCATGTTTGTGTCTGTATGCCTGCCCCTTTTGTCACATGGATTCACTTGCCCACTTATGATTGGGAATTGCTCCTTCAAAATTTTTTTGGGCCTCTGTTCCTGAGAGTAACTCAGAAGAGGGAGATTAGTGGGATGAATGATAATCCCTGTCATTGCAGTTGGTCTTGGACAATTGCACTGGAGATGGGAGATAGATATCCAGACTTTTCAAGGACTTTTAGACACAGGGTCTGAGTTAACATTGTTATCTGGAGACCCGAAGTATCATTGTACATTGTACATTGGGGTGTACAAGGAGCAGCCAATAAAGAGTCCTGACCCAAGTCCAGTTTACAGCGAGACTTTGTCTAGCGTACAGTGGGGCACTAGGTTCGCAATCCCAACTTGTGTTCATTTTGTCATTTTGCCAGTCTTTAAATATATCATTAAGCTTGACATAATGGGCAGTTGGCAGTACATTGATTTCTTGGCTTGTGGCGTAAGAGCTGTGACAGTGGGGAGGCTAAACAGAAATCTCTGGAATTACCTGTATTATTTTCTTGGAGCTGCCATAACAAAGTGCCATGAACTAGGTGGCTTATATAATAGAGATTTATCACCTCAAAGTTCTAGAGGCTAGAAGCCCGAGATCAAGGTGTTGGCAGGGTTGGTTCCTTCTGAAGGCTGAGAAGGAGAATCTGTTCTATGTCTCTCTCCTAGTTCTGGTGGTTTGCTGACAATCTTTGGCATTCTTTGGCTTTTGCTGCATCATACCAATCTCTGTCTTCATTTTCACATGATGTTCTCCGTGTGTGTGTATATATGTGTGTGTATGTGTGTGTGTATGTATGCATGCACACACGTGTGCACATGAGTCTCCAAATTTCCCCTTTTCATAAGAACACTAGTCATATTGGATTAGGGGCCCATCCTACTCCAATATGACCATACGTTTAATTAAATCTGCAATGACCCTATTTCCACATGACGTCACATTCTGAGGTATCAGAGGTTAGAACTTGAGCATATGAATTTCAGGTAGACACAATTTGACCCATACACTATCCTTCATCCAAATCAAGGCAATATTGTACCTTGGGGGTATGGCTACAATTATTGCCACCTTTAAGTATGTAGAGAATGCAGGGATGATGATCCCCATCATATCTCTATTTAATTTGCCAGTCAAGCTCATGTAGAAAATGTCTCAATTCTGAAGGCTGACACAAGCTCAACCAAATATCAGCAGTCCCAGTGGCAGCCAGATATAGTATCACTGCTAGAGAAGATTAACATGGCATCAAGTACACAGTATGAGGCCCTTAAGTTGTCGAATGCATTCTCTTCTATCCCTATCAGAAAATAAGATCAGAAACAGTTTACAGTCACAGAGAATGGATAATAATATTTATTTATAGTTTTTTTCCCAAAACTCTTTTAACTCTCTTGTCTTCTGTTATAATTAGTACAAAGATGTCTGAATTATCTAGACATCCCATAGACCCAGCTGTGGAATAAAAAACGGGAAACCATGGTGTTTCTTTGCAAAGGAATCTCAGGCAGAGTCAGCTGATGACTTGTTTTTGCAAGGGGAATGGCAAGTTGGAGAGGTTTCTGGAGTTATCCCGGAGTCTCACAAACCCCACAGGCTGGAAAGCTTGCTCTGTTGGATGCCCAGAAACCTAACTATTCTTAGCACCAGAGGTGGCAACAGCATGAACTGACTTTTTATTTTATTTATGACTGTTTGCAGCTATACCTGTGTCCCATACCACTGTGAATATGGGCTGGGGCAGGGCAGTGCACATTTCAGTGGTGTCTGTTAGCAACAGCAACACTTGGATGTCTGCCTTTGCAATGTTTTAAGTCCTGTTCCACTTCATGAGAAGCTTAGGGAAGGGGTTTTCTGTCTCCAGACTGAGGGACCCCAGACCAACATGTCATTTGCAGGCATACATGTCCAGATGCAGAAGGAAAAGAGCCATTGCTCTGACTCCATCTCAGTAGGGTTGCCTGAAAGAACTTCTGCTTGGGCCCCAGTGCTCCTACCCTGAGCCCTGCCTGAGCCTCATACAAATATATAGACCTCAGTTGAGAGCAGGGCCTCTCAAACTCTCTACCTACATGTAGAACTCTTTGTGACAGAATCGAGAACAATTTATTTGCCAGAATTCAGTGGCCTTGGGACTGTCACCATCTGAGAATACTGCCCTGTTACTACTGTTTCTCAGCCTCCCAGATGAAATCTTTGGGCTCTGCATACAGTTTGATTTTAAGACAACCAACTGAGCTCTCATTTAGGTGTTGTAAATGAGAGATGGCCTTTTAGGTGTACCTCGGATACTGCAGTTACTCATTAGCAGCCTTTGTCCCATTCCGTTCTCCATCTCCATCTAGCTCTTAATGACCCTCTTATAAATTCTTGACCACCAGGGCTCTGGGAGCAGGATTCAGAGTAGTCTGGAGGCAGGGAGTTTGGGAACTGATTTTAGGGTCAGAAGAGAACAATGTAAGTCTCAGCAAAGGAGGGAATTATCCCAAACTTCAACCCAAGATTTACTTCAGTTTTATTAAGCCATAGCAATGCCTACTAGATTTATTTCATTCACTCTTGCCATGTAAATACAGATTTTTTCCAGTTATTATAAAGTTTAGAACAATGTATTTTTAGGACATATTCTTGCTTTGCCATCCTATAACTTGCAAGTTTCACTTCTCTTTGGAGATTGCATAATATTCTTTATATATATATATATATATATATATATATATATATATATATATATATATATAAAGCTTAATTTTTTTCTACCACTTTATTGAATTACAATTGACATTCAATAAACTGTACATACTTAAAGTGTAGATTTGATGAGTTTTGGCATATGTATACACCTATGAAATGATCAAGATAGTGAACATATGCATCACCCCAGTTTCCTCATGAAACTTGTAATTCCCCCTCCTGCCCCTTCCTCCTACTTTCCCATCCCCACTCAACTACTGTTAGCTATTTGTATTCTCTAGAATTTTATATAAATGGAAACATAAAATATATATTCTTTTTTGGTCTGGCTTTGTTCACTCAGCATGATTCTTTTGAGATTTATCTATGTTTTTTCTTTGATGTGCTAGTTCCATAGCCCCAATTTTATACTCTCATTCCTTTGGCTAAAGGCTCTGATAGCTTTTATAATACACACACTCTTGGGAAAGGTAAACTTTATACATTATCAACCACATACACTTTTTAGTCATTATTATCCTTTTTTCCTAAAGTGTACCCTCAATTCTCACCTAGACAATAATCTTGCTTCATTTTCTACAAGAAATGCTATCTGTTCTCAGTGGAAACTTCTGAAGCTCTGTTTTAATATTCTGGGGCTCTGCTTCTAAATTGCTTCTGTCTTGTTTTTCAGCCTGGGTATCTGCTATAACAATAATGGACACTTCCCAGATGCTCTTATATTAGAACTCTGTGTTTGTATCTTTCTAGTATATCCTAACACTTTTCCCCAATCTGACTACCTATGGAGTCAGGGTTCGGTATTCATAGCCAGTCCAGTACAAATAGTCTTGCTCCCTGATGTAAGATGTCCATGAGGCTGACTGCCAACCTACTTAGACTTCCCAGAATTACCATTCATGTATAGCTTGCACCTTAATACCCTGCCACCTTACCCTGAGAGCTAGCTAGAATTCTTGGCACCTCATATTTGAGCTTTTTCTGCCCCCTCACCCAGCTCACCTAACTACTGACCTAGATTACCCTCTGCCATTTGTTCCCACAGCTGCTGGGCATTATATTTATCCTGCCTCCACATCTGAAGTTGAGCCAGCCCCATTGTGAGAAGGGCTTAGTGAGTCTACTTCTAGGCTCTGGCTTGTCTTAATTGAACTTACACTGCCAATTCCTGGAAGATGACAAACAAGGGCTCATTTATTTGGAGCTCCTGATGTCAAAACTTGGAGATAACAGCTATCCTTCCAGGTTATAAAGAAAGCCATATGGCCAATATTTTCTTGTGGGAGTCACTTAGGCAACTGAGGCTGCCTTGTCAAAAGACAATCACCTTCCAAATGGGTATTCTTCTTCAGTTAGACACCTTTTGCTTGATTCAGCTCTGGCTTGTATTTGTCTAAATTTCTCTTCCTTGGCACATAGGAAAGTTGACCTAACTTCTGACTGTGATCTTCCATTTGCCTTTTCATGTTATATGTTTATTGCATTCATATTAGGCAGAAATGAATTGTACTGGTAATGGGGCCATATAGTTTTACAGGGTGGGTAGATTTCTTTATGGTGTAATTTCAGGCATTCACAGAAAGTTTACATACCTAAACATTACAATGATGTTAACTGCACCATCATTATTTCTATTCAAGCTCTCCAAATTCTACCTTAAGTTTTCAAAGACTCAGAGTGACTTGGATAGAAGGACACAGCAATAAGGCTAAGACTATGGTTAGTAATTATGATGCCTGCTGGTCTTTTAGATCCTCCCTATCATATACCAAAGTTTATAGAGGTATTTATTAGCTTGCAAAACTGGGAAATGAAATTTTCTAGGTTCTGAAGCACAGCGAGATCTAGGGACTTATATAAGATTACAAGGTCTCCCTCACTGTATCTTCTTTGGTAGGCATAAAGTCTCAGAGAGAACTCTTATTGGCTGATTTGTGTAATGTGCCTTCCCTTCAACCACACTCTATGCCTAAGAGAGAGGTTGACTCTGATTCGCCATCTTAGGTCACAGGAGGTCCAGTTCTAACCAAACTGCAAGGATTCTCTGTAGGATAAGGGGATTCTCTTACCAAAGCAGGGCAAAGAGACTCTGAGAACAATCACAGTCAGATAGGGATCAGGTAGATAAAGGGACTATATTTCATATTTGCCTAGACCTCAAACCCTTTGGATTATACATTGCTTACTTCAGCATCTTCTTTTATAATTTAAAGGTGAGAGTGGGGATGGGCGTGAGAGTAAAAAATCATGCTGAGTCATATCTCAGTGTGAAAGAGTTTGTTCAAAATCCCTTGTGCTCCCCTTGACCTTGACCACAGAACGCTTTGGAAAACAAGTCAGAAAGTCTAAGATGAGAGCATCCCAAAAAAGTACAGAGAAGGATACCAAGAACAAGGAAGATACTCTGAAGCATGGTCCTGGGTCAAAGGCCAGCCTGAGGATCCTCATGTCTGCATGTCAGTGGACACTAAATTCTGGCACTCATCTCGAGCAGCTTGGCATGCATGGGGCTTTTTCTTCCCTTGTTGTCTACTCTCTCTCCTGAACGCCTTTCTACTCCATGAGCTATTCAAAGCTCCTTCTTCAAATCTTTCTCCTTGGGCAAGATGGATTTGTACCAAAAGCCCCACAAAGTAGGCCCTCCAAGGACAGTGGCACTTAACACATCTGGACAGAATCCATAATCACATCTTGATGAATTATGACATTTTACTGAAAAGCACAGTCTATATGCCAACTTAAGGGCAGAAATTAAATTCTAAACCATCACAAACACATTACAAGTCAGTCAGTAGTGTGATGAAAAATGTATCATTTAAAGATTTGTATATTGTACCTTAAATTCAACCATAGTAGGACATTTTAAATGTTTCTGGGGAATAAAGTTTGCATAACAAGAAATCAAATATTTCTCTTCCCACCAGGAGCCCTTTCTCACTAGTTTCTAACAGCCAACCTGTCATTAGCTTCAGCAAACTAAGTGGCTATGATCACTTCAGGGGTTTAGTCTGAAGGTATTCTTTCTATTCCTTGAAAATCATATTTGTCATAATTACTTCTTGTGTATCCTTTCCTTAATGCCAATGACTTTTCAATTAGTGTTGAAGGAAGGAGCCATCACACCTAAGCATCCATTGAGTTGTCAGCAAGTATGTCTACCTGGGCTACCTATAATACCTGTTTCAGAACCTTATGCTTTATTTCACAAGTGCTTTGCTTCATTTTCATGCACAGGATCCCTTCATAACCAGGTTCTATAAAACACAGACCAGTGTGAGTGTAAGAAACATTTCTTACCAGTACATTCCTCCTACTCACAAGGGCCCCTCGCCCTTGGTCTTCCCAGTCAAACTCATGTGCCCTCCCTAAACTCTGCATGGCTTGGTTTTAGACTCCAGTAGATGAGATGACTGAATGTGTCAGCAGTCAGAAGAACATTCTCCCCATTTCTCCTATTAAGTTGTAACAATGGGCTCTGTTTCAAAATTAATGGCCTGCTGCTGTCAGAACCAGATCCTTTTTGAATAGTGGGGTTTCTCCTGCCCCAATGTTGGTCATTTTACATGTAGCCATCAAGAAAAATGGAGTGATGTTTGCTATGTGCTTCTGTCTGTCTGTTTGGCAGAGGAACAGCCTCTCAGTGATTCCTGTCACCTTAGTCTTAGGAGCAAGAGACCAGACTGACAGGAGGAGTCTGTTGAGTGCTGAAGAATTTGGAGACCCTCACCTGCAATTCATAAAGTTTTCTATCAAAAGCACAGACCCTGACACCCTCAGAAATCCCAAGCTGCTCTAATCATCCAAGCTTGAGATTATGATACAATTTTGTTCTTCTTTATTTCATTTATTTTAAGCTACCACAGCACAATGTCATGACACCTGTTCTTCATAAGAGAAACTCAGGCACACAGCAAGCATCAGTCAGATGTGGGAGCAGAGCAAACTTTGTAAATTGCAGGCTGACTTCTGACTTGCCACTTCTGTGTGTGGATGAGGCTAATGGATCTTGGCCAAGATATTGAGATAGAACTGGTTAATGTTGGATAAGGACTAGAAGAAAAGATGGTTATCATTTTACTTCTCCACATGAAGTCCTCCCCCATTTTCCTTGGGCTCCCTCCTGTCTCTTGAGGCTTCCATGATACAGTCCAACATGCTCACAGGGTAGAAAATGGCCTAGAAGGCTGACCTGGAAAAGGCTGTAGCTGAGAAGCAGTTGCTTAAAGAAATTTTTCCCCTCAGGTATATTCACATTTTAACACTACACTCTTGAAGATCAAAAATACTTTTTTAGACACACATTTTTTAAAGTTTCTAAAAATTTTTATTTTGAAATAATTATAGACTTACAGGAAATTTTGCAAAAATAGTACAGCCTCATCCTTTACCCAGCTTCCTGCAATGATATCATTTTACATAGAAGTAGTATAATATCAAAACTAGGAAATTGACACTGGTACATTACTCTTTATAATTATTATGTTTTTAGAGAGTAAAAACCCGAGAAAGCAATGATTAACTTAAGTCACACTACCTTCTCTTACTTAATCCCCAGGTCAGCACCATCTCATAGGTGTCTTGACCCCCAGAAAGAATTGAGTTTTGTATTTATGAACGTACATAATTTATAAATAAGATGCCATCAAATCTGTTGATCTTTCACTCTGTGATTTCTTTAGTCACAGTCAAGTTTAAATGTCACCCCCCCAAAGACATGATAAATAAAAAATTCTAAATATTTTAAGATATTTTATAGCTTCTTTAAAATATATTTAACTCTTTAAATCATTTCACATTTATTTTGGTAAGAAGTGGGGTTCCAATCATATTTTACTTTACAAATTATTCATCTGTTGTTTCAACACAGTTTGTTCTATAACCATTTCTTTTTAATTATTGATTATTAGTGATGAGTTAAATTATTTTTTAATTAATTAATTACTTTTTTAATGCCACATTGTGCCGGAGCCCACCGGCTAAGATCAAACAGTTCCTGAGAGGGGGAGTGAGGATTGAGAAAAAAGAGAAAAAAGAGAGA
Source organism: Macroglossus sobrinus (assembly GCA_004027375.1). NCBI lineage: Eukaryota > Metazoa > Chordata > Mammalia > Chiroptera > Pteropodidae > Macroglossus > Macroglossus sobrinus. Next base: position 148,102 of record PVKZ01002430.1, read on the forward strand.
GACAAAGAGAAACAAAAGATAGATTCGGGAGGGCTAACAGTAAATACTGCCCGCTCCGAGTTTATTAAGCACAACATATTTATATAATCTGAGGGCGTTTTGCAAAACTTGGTTACAATACCACAGTTTCTCATGTCCTCGAGGACTGATAATCTCAGCACTTTACAGTCTCAACTTCTTACATAGTTGCCAAGTACACAAACATCCTTTGTTCCTTAAGTCAAGGACTGTTCAATTCTTTGCCTTGAGTCTTAATCAGAACTCCCTCCTCTTGCACCTGCAGACCACAAAGTCTGCCAACCCTGCAAACTTCTTGCTTTGCAAGCAGCTTTAACCCTTTCTGCAGGGCACTCATCAAACACGGCTCCTAACAACATTGGTTAACAAAATACAATAAGTTTCAATTGTACACTTTAACAGTAAGGCATATATATGTTTACACTGTGTATTCACCTCTCATAGTTAGATTTTTTTCTGTCACCACATATTGGACCCCATTTACTCCCCTCTCCCTCCACCTCCTACTCTCTAGTAACCACTAGTCTATACTCCATGTTCATGAGTCTCTGTTTGTTTTGTTCATTTGTTGCTTTCAGGTTTATATCCCACATGTAAGTGATATCATGTGATTTTCAACTTTTTCTGTCTGGCTCATTTCGCTTAGCATAATTATCTCGAGGTCCATCCATGTTGTCACAAAAGGCAGTATTTCATCTCTTCTTATGGCTGAGTAATAGTCCATTGTATATATGTACCATAGCTTCTTTAGACAGTCATCTATCATAGGACACTTTGGTTGCTTCCATGTCCTGGCCACTGTGAAAAATGCTGCTATGAACACTGGTGTGCAAATATCTTTTTGGATATGGGTTTTCAAGTCTTTGGGGGTAAATACCCAGTAGAAGGATTGCTGGATCATATGGTAGATTAATTCTTAGTTTTTTGAGGAACCTCCATACCATTTTCCATAGTGGCTGTACCAATCTGCAGTCTCACCAGCAGTGTGCGAGGGTTCCTTTTTCTATGCATCCTCTCCAACATTTGTTATTAATTGTCTTGTTGATTATAGGTATTCTAACAGGTGTGAGATGATATCTCCCTGTGGTTTTGACTTGCATTTCCCTAATAGCTAGTGATGTTGAACATCTTTTCATGTTTGTTGGCCATTCGTATGTCCTCTAGGGAGAAGTGTCTGTTCAGATCCTCTGCCCATTTTTTTGAATGGATCATTTGTTTTTTCATCGTTATTGAGTCATATGAGTTCTTTGTATATTTTGAGTATCAGGCCCTTATTGGAGATGTTGATTGCAAATGTGTTTTCCCATTCAGATGGTTGTCTCTTTAACTTGTTGGCGATTTATTTTGCCAAGCAGAAGTTTTTTTAGTTTGATGTAGTCCCATTCATTTATTTTAGCTTTTACTTCCCTTGCCTCTGAGGTCAAATTCATAAAATCCTCCTTAAATCCAAGGTCCTTGAGTTTAGGTCTTATGTTTTCTTCTATGCATTTTATTGTTTCAGGTCTTATAAGCAGGTCCTTAATTCACTTTGAGTTAATTTTAGTGTGTGGTGATAGACAATACTCTAGTTTCATTCTTTTGCAGATGGCTTTCCAGTTTTCTCAGCACCATTTATTGAAGAGGCTTTCCTCTTCAAGAGAAACCACTGTATGTTTTTGGCTTTTTTTTTTGTCAAAAATTATTTATCCATATAAGTATGGGTTTACTTCTGGCCTCTTGATTATGTTCCACTGGTCTGTGAGTCTGTTTTGCTGCCAATACCATACCATTTTGATGACTGTCGCTTTGTAGTATAATTTGAAGTTGGGCAGATTGAGGCCACCAGTCTTGCTCTTTTTTCTCAGGATGGCTTTGGCAATTTGGGGTCTTTTGTGCTTCCATACAAATCTGATGACTTTTATTCTATTTCATTAATAATGCCAATGAGATTTTGATGGGGATTGCATTAAACCTGTATAATGCTTTAGGTAATATGGTCATTTTAACTATGTTGATTCTTCCAATGCAAGAACATGGAATATCTTTCCATTTCTTTGTATCTTCTTCGATTTTTTAATAGGGTTTTATAGTTTTCATTACATAGGTCCTTCATGTGTTTCATTAGATTTATTCCTAGATATTTTATTCTTTTTGTTGCAATTGCAAAAAGAATGATATTTTCTACTTGTTTTTCTGACACTTCATTATTAGAGTATAGGAATGCTATGGGATTTGGAACATTGATTTTGTATCCAGAAACTTTGCTGTATTTGCTTGTTGTTTCCAGTAATGTTCTTGTGGAGTCTTTAGGGTTTTCTATATAGAGAATCATGTCATCTGCAAATAGTGACAGTTAGACTTCTTTGTTTCCTATTTGGATGCCCTTTATATCTTTCTCTTGCCTGATTACACTCACTAGGAACTACAAAGTTATATTGAACAACAGTGGCAATAGTGGACAGCCTTGCCTTGTTCCTGATCTTAGAGGGAAGGTTTTTAGTTTTTCACCATTAAGTATAATGTTGGCTGAGGGTTTGTCATAGATGGCCTTTATTATATTAAGGTACTTTCCTTCTATACCGATTTTGTTAAGTGTTTTTATCATAAATGGGTACTGTATCTTGTCGAAGGAGTTTTCTACATCTGTTGATATGATCATATGATTCTTATTTTTAAATTTGTTTATGTGGTGAATCACATTAATCGATTTGCATGTGTTGAACCATCCTGTGCCCCTGGGATGAAGCCCACATGATCATGGCATATAATCTTACTAATATGTTGCGGTATTCGGTTCACTAGTGTCTTATTTAAGATTTTTGCATTTGTGTTCATGAGAGACATCAGTCTGTAGTTTTTTTTTGTTTGTTATCTTTACCAGGTTTGTCAGCAGGGTGATATTGGCCACATAAAATGAATTGAGAAGTATTGTCTCCTCTCAGATTTTTTGGAATACTTTGAGAAGAGGTAATAAATCTTTGAATGTTTGGTAGAATTTACTGGTGAAGCCATCTGGCTTTTACTTTTACTTTTTGATAAGTTTTTGATGGTTGTTTCAATTTCCATACTGTTAGTCAGTCTATTTACATTTTCTGGTTCTTCTTGATTCAGTTTAGGAAGGTTGTATTTTTCTAAGTACTGGTCCATTTCTTCTAGGATATTAAATTTGTTGTTATATGCTTTTTCATAGTATTCTTGTATGATCCTTTGTATTTCTGCAGTGTCTGTCATAATTTCTCTTCTTCATTCCTGATTTTGTTTGTGTTCTTTCTCTTTTTTCTTAAGTGAGTCTAGCCAGGGTTTTGTCAATTTTATTAAACTTTTCAAAGAACCGGCTCTTTGTTACATTTATTTTTTCTATCTTTTTTTTGTTTGTTTTTAATTTTATTTATTTCTGCTCTAATATTGATGAATTCTTTCCTTCTGCTGATTTTAGGCTTAATTTGTTCTTCGTTTTCTAGTTTTTTAAAGATGAAGTGCTAGGTTTTTAATTTGGGCTCATTCATATTTTTGAGATAGACCTGTAATGCTATGAACTTCCCATTTATTACTGTATTTGCCATGTCCCAAAAGTTTTTATATGTTGTACTGTCATTATCACTCATTTCTATGTATCTTTTGATCTCTCTTTTTATTTCTTCTCTGATCCAGTTATTCTTCAGTATTATGTTGTTTAATCTCCATGTATTTGTTCTTGCCTTTTTTTAAATGCCTACAGCACCTGGTATTTCTTGGTGGTTTCCCATCCAAGTACTAACCAAGCCCGATCCTGTTTAGCTTGTGAGATCAGATGAGATCAGGCACGTTCAGGGTGGCATTGCCGTAGACTTGCCTCTTTCTTTTTACATTTGATCTCCAGCTTCAAAGAAGTATTAAGAATATGGTTGGTATGATTTCAACCCTCTTATATTTGTTGAGGCTATCTCTGTGTCCCAGTATGGATCAATCCTTGAGAATATTCTATGTGCACTAGAGAAGAATATATAAACAGTTGTTTTGGGATGAAAGGTTCTGTATATGTCAATTATGTCCAGTTGGTCTAATGTGTCATTTAAGGAAGTTATTTCCTTATTGATTTTCTGTTTGGATGATTTGTATTTAAGCTCCTACTAAGATAGTGTTTTGATCTGTTTCTCCCTTTAGTTCTGTTAATAATGTCTTTATATATTTCAGGGCTCCCTGATTGGAAGCATAGATATTAATAAGTGTTATGTCTTCTTGGTGTATGATTCCCTTTATTATTATGAAGTGTCCCTCAGTATCTTTCTTTACCTTTATTATTTTGAGGTCTATTTAATCTGATATTAGTAATGCTACTCCCACTTTCCTCTGAATGCCATTTGCTTAAAATATCATTTTTCACCCTTTCACTTTGAGTCTATATTTGTCTTTGGAGCTGAGCTGTGTCTCCTGGAGGCAGCATATGGTTGGTTTTGTTTTTTGATCCATTCTGCAACTTTGTGCCTTTTTATTGGTGAGTTCAATCCATTTACATTTAGGGTAATTATAGAAATATGAGGTTTTCCTATAACCACTTTATGTTTTGCTTTCTGGTAGCTTGGTGTTTCCATTGCTTCCTCATCCTTGTGTTTTTGTTTTCTTTATTGTGGTTGGCTTTTGTGGGTTTTCCCTCTGATCCTTCTTGTTTTATGTCATATACTTCAGTTCTGAATATTTGACATGTGGTTACTATTACAAATATGTAGAGGATAATATATATATATCCATTTTCTTCTGTGTGTGGCTTATCTTCATTCTCCTTTGCAAATCTGGTTCTTTGAATCCTTTCCTTTTCTGTCATTATTGTCTCAGTTTTTCCCTATGTATGCTGAACTTTCATTACTATCTTGCTATAGTAATTCTCTTCTTACTGTTTAAGCTTATAATGCCCTGTTCTTAGTAAGGGTTAAACTCTCCTGCTTCTATTTGCCTGATAGTCACTTTACTCCTAATTATTTATTTATTTTTGTCATTTTGTTTTAGGTGAACTGACCACTTTCAGTATTTCCTGTAGTGCAGGTATCCTAGTAGAGAATTCCCTCAATTTTTATGTGTCTGGAAAGGTCTTAATTTCTCCTTCATATTGAAGAGAGAGTTTAGCTGGATATATTATTCTAGGCTGGCAGTTCCTTTCACTTAATGGTTTAAATATTTGATTCCATTTCTTTCTGGCTTGTAAGGTTTGCACTGAGAAGTCTGAAGATAATCTAATGGGTTTATCTTTATACGTTACTGTTTTTTTTTCTCCATGGCTGCCTTGAGAATTCTGTTTTGTCATTGATTTTTGATAATTTTAATACAATGTGTTTTGGTGAAGGCCTTTAGAGTTGAGATAATTGGGTGTTCTGTTGACTTCTTGAATTTCAAGCTCCAGCTCATTCCTTAGATTTGGGATATTCTCATCAACTATTTGTCTGAAAATGCTTTCTAATCCCTGTTCCTTTTCCTCATCTTTGATAATGTCCATTATTCTTATGTTTCCTCTCCTGATAGTCTCAGCTAGTTCTTATATTTCTCTTTCATTACTTTTCATTCTTTGGTTTCTCTCTTCTTCCTCCTGATTTATTTCTAGATTTCTGTCTTCGGTATCACTGATCCTTTCCTCCATTTGGTTGACTCTATTTCCCAAGCTTACTATTTCATTTTTTTTTCAGTTCTTGCAGTGTGTTCTTCATCTCTAGAAGTTCTATTTTGTTTTTTTTTTGAGGGTTTCAATCTTCTTGCTCTGCTTATCTAGTTGTTTTTTCAATTTCTAAAATTGTTTATTTGAGTTGTTTTGGATCTCATTGAATTTTTTCAGAAGTACTGTCCTGAAGTCTCTGTCATTTAAGTTGAATATTTCTATGTCTGTAAGCTGATTCTATGGAGGTTTTTCTCTTTCTTTCTAAGATGCCTTGTCACCTTGGTTGTTCATGGATTTTAATGAACTATTTCTCTGTCTGGGCATTGATGGAAGTATATTCTGCTTTTTTTTTCCAGAACAAAAAAAGATGTATTATAGAAAGGTCTCTCTTTAGCATGTTGCAAAGAAAGCACTTTTCTTTTGTTTTCTAATAGGTGGTGTCTAGGCCTCTTGGATCCCTGCTTTATATAAAGTCTTAATGACACTTTTTATATTTTCTTGTAGATATTTAATCACGCTGGCTACCTTCAGTTTCAGTCCCTGTCAGTATCAGTGACAGTCAGGAAAATGTTTGCTCAGATTCCCATGGTGCTCTGTGGTGATAGTCTGGGAGAGTATGAAGGAAGGGTCCCTCTAGGTTAGGGTTGGAGGGTGTGGCTTGGTCTTAGTTTTGCAACTGTGGCCGGCAAAAATCAACTGTTGTTCTTTTGTTGTTGCATCCTGCATCTCTGCTTTCTGCCTTGAAGACTGAGCCCTGCAGCCTGCCGGCCACGGGGAGCTCACAGCTTTCCCAGGTAGGACCGTTCAGGGAACTCACCACAGGAACTTGCCATTCCTTCTCTCCTCCCCCTCCTCCTGAAGGGAGCTCCTGCAGCTGAGAGAGACAGCTTCTTTGTTTTTCCCAGTCCACTGCCCGACACCTAGGTTTCTGACCTGTGGTAGCTCTTATGCACAGAACCCACGCTCAGACATGTTGGTGTGCAGTTTGGGTGTTTTTGTTGAGTTTTAGATATTCAGCTTATTTTTGTTTCAAGGGGAGAGATCTGGGGATCTCTCACTCTGTCATGTTTATGGGAAAAAATTCAATGTACTCTTGGCTTGCTTTGGCCTTTCGGCTATTGTGAATGATGATGCTCTCACTACTTTTATAGTCTCTATTCCAAGATTTGTGTGCAATGTATTTTGGGTCTGTGTTCAGGTGTGGAGTCTGAAACATTTGGGATCTTATTCTGGGTGTGAAGTTTTAAAACCTTTTAATGGTCCATTTTCCAGGATTTGAGTCTGAGGTAATTAGGTTATATATTCAGTGTATGTGCTCACTGAAAGCCTTCAGAGTCAGTTCTATGGTTTAGCTCTGATTTCCTTGGGAGGTCTGGGTTCAGGGTCTAAAGTCTTAGAACTTTTAGAGAGTCTGTCCAAATTTGGTTTTGAGATATGTGGTGTCTGAGGTCAGAGTATGAGGTCTTTGAACTCTCTGAGTATCTGTGCCTCAAAGTTTGAATTTGAGGTATGTTGGGTTTGTTCAGGGTGTGTGGTTTCTTAAATCTTTGACGGTATGTGTTTCGAGATATGAATCAAAGGCATATATGAGTCTGTGTTCAGGGCTTCCTGTCTCCAAACTCTTGTGGCTCTGTCCCATTGTGGGGGTTCAGGTATCTGAATATTTGTGTTCATGGTGTGAAGTTTCTGAATATTTAAGAGTTTGTGTCACAGGATTTGAGTCTGAGGTATTTGTGAGTCTCTGTTCAGGTATGAGGTCTTTGAAATTTTAGATAATCTGTGTTACAAGTGTGGATCTAAAATATTTGGGGTCTACTTTCAGGAAGTAAGGTTTCTGAATTCTTAGAGGTTCTCTTCCAAGGTCTGAGTCTGATATATTTGAGATTTTTGTTCCAGGTGTGAGATTCCTGAAATGTATGAAGTGTAATTGTCCCAAGGTTTGAGTCTGAGGTATTGGTGTGTGAGGGGGGAGGAGGGGGAAGGGATATTTATATTCAGGGAGTGAAGTCTCTGAACTCTTTGAGGCTTTCCCCAAAAATTTGAATTGGCGGCATTTGGGGTCTTTTTCAGTGTATAAGTTTTCTAAATGCTTTGATGGTCTGTGTTTCAAGGTTTGAGTCTTATTTAACTGGAGGTTTTAAATCATGGTTTGTAGTAAGTGAACTCTTTGAGAATCTGTTCCTAGTTCTTTGGTACCTGGCCCTGGGTGATTAGAGTAAAAGAATAATGGTCTGGAGTGTGACAGCCTGATAGAAGAGGTATTTGGAATATGGACTCTGGATTGGTTGGTTTGTGTTTGAAAAGCGCTTTCTTGGGCTAGTTGTTTACTATTTCTAAACTTGACTAACCCTGAGAGGGGCAGTCCTCCCAGGGTCAGCAAGGCCCCAGATGTCAAAGTTTCATAATACAGAAAATGAAAGACGTGGTTGATATGAGTTCTCTGAAATCATTGAGGGTGTTTGCCTCAATGTTTGAGTCTGAAGTATTTAGAGTCTTGTTACTGGTATGAGGTTTCTAAATGCATTGATGGTCTGTATCCTGTGTTTTTAGTTTAAGGTGTTTGTAGTCTGTGTCTAGGGTTTGAAATATATGATATCCTTGAGGATCTGTGACCCAAAGTTTAGATGTGGGGTATTTTGGGTTCTTTCTTCAGGTTGTGAGGTCTCTGAAAAATCTGAGGTTCTGTATCCCAAGTATTGAGTATAAGGTGTTTTGAAGTTTATGTTCTTAGTGTGAGATCTATTAATTTTTTGTTGTTTTAGGTGTAAAATATTACAGTTTCTTCATTCAGTGTGTAAAGTCTTTGAATTCTTTGAGTGTGTTTGTCTTCAGGGATGAGTGCGATGTATTTGGAGTCTCAGGGTTTGAGGCTCCTAAATGCTTTGGTGATCTTTGTTCCAAAGTTTGAATTTGAGGTATCTGGGGGTTTGTGTACAGGGCATTAGGTTCTGAGCTCATTGAGGGTCTGTGTTCCAAGATTTGAGTCTGAGGTATTTGTAGGGTTCTTATTCAAGATGTGAAATCTCTGAAAACTTTGAGAATATGTATGTCTAAGTTTATATCTAAGATAATGTGGGGATCTGTGTTCAGTGTGCAAGGTCTTTGAAATATTTCAGAGTCTCTTCCAAGGTTTAGGTATTTTGGTATCTGTGTTCAAGGTGCGAGGTCCCTAAACTCTTTAAAGGTCTATGTACCAAAATTTGATACTTAAGTATTCATGTTACTCTGGTCAGGTTATGAATCCTTGAATTCCTCAAAGGTCTGCTTTTCAAGATTTGAGTCAGGTTTTTGAGAGTCTATTTTCAAAGGTTTGAATCTCAGGTTTTTGTGGTCTGTGTTAAGGATATGAGGTTCCTGAACTTTTGAGGTCGGTGAACCAAGTTTTAAGTCTTAAGTATTTAGTGTGATCTGGTTAGGGTGTGAGTTCTTTTATCTCATCAGAATTCTAAGCCACAAGGTATGAGTTTGAGGAAACTGGGGGTCCATGAACAGGGTATGAAGTCTCTCAACTTTTAGAGGGTCTTTTCCACAAGGACTGAGTCTGAGGTATTTGGTGAGTCCATATTTAGGATATGATATCTCTGAAATCTCACAGGAGTTTTCCACTGTTTGAATATAAGTATGAGGTGTTTGGAGATTGGTGTTCAAGGAGTGAGTTCCCCGAACTTTTAGAGGTTCTGTGTCCCAAGTTTGTTTTGGATTATTTGGGCCTGAGTTCTGAATGTGAGGTCTTTGAACTCTTTCGTTGTCTTCTTCCCCCCCCCAATTTTTAATCTAAGATTTGGGGATCCATATTCAAGGTGTGAGATCTTTGAATTATTTGAGGGTGTGTATCCTAAAGTTTGAGTCTGAGATATTTGGGGGTTGGTTTTCAAGGCATGATGTTTCTGTACTCCATAGTGTTCTGTTTTCCAGTATCTTACTCTGAGATATTTAGGTGTCTGTGTTCAGAGAGTGAGGTCTTTAAATTCTTTGAGGGTCTATATCCTCAGGTTTGAGTCTGAGGTAGATGGGGGTCTGCCTTCTTGGCATGAGGTCTGAACTCTTTAAGTGTCTGTCCCAAGCTTTGAATCTGGTGTACTTCATGGAATTCTGTTTTCAGGGAGTGAAGTCTCTGAACTGTTTTATGGTCTGTCTTAATGTTTAAGTTGAGGTATTTGTGTCTTTGTTGAGAATGTGAGGTTTTGAACTTTTCGAAGGTCTGTGTCTAGTAAAAGTCTATAAAATGAGAAAGAATCTAAAAAGGACCCAATATTCACCTGAGGACTGTCTTATTTGGCTCACATATATTTCTCCTTATTTGGCTCACATATATTTCTCCATTGAATTATGAAAATCGCCTACAAAAATGGGAGAACACACCTATTGGAGCAGATCACCCCAAATATCACCCCATGGTACAATCTTAGGGTTTGATACATGTGACAGGTTGCTCTGAGAACTTAAATTACCACTTAATACTGGAGTCTCTGGCATCTTGGGGAGGTTAACTCAGGTTTGGGTCCCAGACAACCAAGAAGCCATCTGAGCTCTTCTCTTTAGCAGATTGTGAGCTAGTAATCCCTGGGACACAGCTGAAACTGAACCAGGGAGAAAATCAACATACATAATATCTTAGCTAAAGCCAAAGCCTAATGTTACATGGAAATGTCTAAATGAATGCTGAGTCTAGTCCTAATAGCTCAAGTGCTTGGCACCCAGAAGGTTTTTAATACCTACAGGATAAATGAGTAAATCCAAACAGCAACAGGGTATGGGAAAGAGCTCTATTTACCAGTAGAGGGATCTGAGCTTACAGCCTAGCTCTGACTATTATATCTTATGTACGTTAATTCATGCATCTGAGCCTCAATATCTTTTTTACTTGTAAAACAGGCATCATAATACCTATCAAACAGGTTTATTGAGAAATGTGGAGATGGCTTATTTATACAAATGGATGCCCTAAGGACAGTGCCTTGGCCACAGCAGGGCAGTATTAAAAGTTATTGTTATGAATAAATGATCACAACCATGCAACTAAGCGCTGCTATGCCTTTGGAGGCCATGAAAGCATGACACTCACTCGATAAGTGGTTTGTACTCCTGCACTCTTGAACCTTTGAGGGCTGGCATCTCTTCTGGTGGCATTCATTTCTTGGAGCACCACAACAAACTTGACAACATAATAACCAGTCTCTTCCAAGATCAGTTATCATAATTTCTGCAGTAACTTCCACAGTTAGGACACTGTGCATATATTGTTTCTAATTCTCAAAATAGTCAAAAAGGTAGGGCTGTGAGGTCCACTTAGAGATTTGGAATGTAAGAGGCTAATAAGTAGCTTGCCCCAAGTGGAAGGGCTGCATCAAACTCTAGCATATCCATAGTAGATGCCATCTCGGAAGGGACCACAAAATAGGATCCAGGAATAAGTTCTTAAGACTCAGATAATATGTGGAGCCTCATCTTCAGAGCTACCCAAGACTGGATGAATTGAGACCAGTGAGAAAATATGTAGTGTCAAGAGAATGAAGTGCACTTATTTTTATTCTACTGTTTTAATATTTTCTCTTTGGATGTTAACATTTTTATCATGATAAGTCTAGGCATGAATTTCTTTGAGTTTCTCTTACAGTTTGTTGAGCTTTGTGTAGATTAATTGCCTGCATCATATTTAGGAAAATTTCAGTGGTTACTTCTACAATTTTTCTGTTCATTTTTCCCTCTCTTCTTTTCCTGGTACTCCCATTATGTGTATGCTGGTGCACTTTATTGTGTCCCATCGTACTCTGAGGCTCTGCTCATTTTTCTTCATTTGTTTTTTATCTTTTCTATTCCTCAGATTGTATAATCTTGAATGATCTATTTCAAGTTAACTGATTTTTTTTCCTGCCAGCTCAAATCTACTGTTAAACCTTTCTAGTAATTTTTTTTTCAGTTTTAGTTATTAAACTTTTTAAGTCAAGAATTTTCATTTGATTCTTTTTTAAAAACAATTTCTATCTCTTTATTGATATTCTATATTTAATGAGTCATTGTCATAAAACTTTCCTTTAATTGTTTAAAGATGGTTTCCTTTCACTCTTTGAACATATTTATAATAGTTGCTTTGAGGTCTTTGCTAAATCCCATATCTAGGTTCTCTTAAGGTGGTTTCTGCAGCCTTTTTTTTAACTCTCCTGTTTCTTTGCATGTCTCATAACTCTCTGTTGAACACTAGGCATTTCAGATAATATATTGTAGCAACTCTGGATTCTAATGAGCTCCATACTTCCTCTGAGGCTTCTTGATGTTGCTATTTTTGTTAGTTTATTTGTTTAATGTGTTGCCTGGACTAATTCTACAAAATGTATTTCCCTCACAGTGTATAGTCTCTGATGTCACTGCTCAGGTTTTTTCTCCTTGTATTTATTTTTAAGCCTAGTTTCTTAGAAGTTGCTCCAGGTCAGAATAACTTAATATTCAATCAGTGATTATTTAGAGGTTGAGTTTATGTTCCTTGAGTAAGTGATGGGCATCAAGGCATGCTATTCCAAAATATGGCACCTTGGCATATTGAATATTTTCAGCTGAAGGAGTTAGAGAAAATGGCAGAAGCAAGAAGGCTGCTCTGAACTTGCTCTCACCCTTCTCCCATGAAACAAGTCATAAGATTCTGTGGGAGGTACTCTACCTCTACCAAGAGGATAGAAACATCCTTATCTCTGAAGACAGAGGGGATATCAAGAAGAATCTGAAAGAACAGGCCTTGCTAAGTTTTCCCAGTTGACTATATTTACCTCATACTCCTTTACCCATCACATCCCTTCATGATTGTCTACTCTTCAACAAACATAGCATAAAACTACTGAGGTTTCACTGTTTCTTCAGGTCTTCACTTCCTCACGAAGGCTCCATGTCATTTAAAACTTATATTAAAAAAAATTGTGTAATTTTTTTCCTATTATTCTGTCTTTGTCAGTTTAATTTCTGGACCTAGCCAGGGACCCTAAGAAAGTCAAGAAAAACTTTTTCCTCCCCTACACCAGTAAGGAATCAGGTCTTTGCTAATGGATCTGTGAGTGGCATGGGGACACTTTACATTCTGCCACATGATCTAATGTAGACTAGTAACTCTCAAGTGCCTGCTGCAGCTGCTGCTTAGTGGGTGCAGCCTGGCACATATGCACAGCTTCTCTGACCCCCAGGGAGAGTATGGTCTTAATGGGGTACTTTTGAGCAATTTCCCTGGTTCTCTTGGTTAAACTTCTGGCTGATTTTCTGACTGGTCTTTTGGTACTGATTTCATAAAACTATTAACTTTCTCTTAATTGTCTGATAGTGAGATTGTTATTGTTTTGGGCTACACCTTAAGACATGAGTTCTTCTTGTAGGGGAGGAAATATTTTTTTTTCTACTCTTATACATTCTCAGCTGAGGCCTCTACCACAAAAGGCAGATTAACAAGAAAAAAACCCAAACAGACATTTATTAACATGTATACCTCATGTATACATGGGGTATACTCAAGCAAAAATGAGTAACTCACAGAGATGGCTTAGAATTCAGACCAAAACACCATTTCAACTAAAGACAAAAGAAATAAAGGTGTAGGGGAGGCTAGTTATGGGGAAGTGGCCAGAAAAAGTATGGTAAATAAGGATAAGATTTGTTATGTACATTTAGATCAGTACCTTCTCTATTGATGAGTCTTTATGATTGAGTAATCCTCCCCTTCCTGGTACAGAGAGGGAGACACCCTTAAAATGGAGACTTCCTTTATAAATGTAAACATCTCTTACAAAAGGGGAACATCTACTAAGTTTTAAGAGCTTCTCATGTCTTCTATTTCTCAATATAATTGGCTCAAAATATATATACACCAAATACACCAAAGAGGCATATTTTGAGATAGACTTCCTGGTCTCCTATATCCACTCTGTTCTAGGTAAAATCAGCTCCTTAGCAGAACTGTGGAGCTACCAGTCCTCCAGTCTTACCTCTGTCATTGGGCAGAACCTCTGTACTCTTGCACTAGAGATACAGCTTGTGACAGGGATGGTGACCTGTTTCCTCCCAGAGTGACATTTCTGCCTGCAAGTGGGAGCTGCGGGGGAGGAAAAAACTTTCCTCTTCCTTTCAAGTTTCTTTCAGCTGGTCTAATAATTAAATCTATGTGAGACAGATTAACAAGAGAAAAATAATCAAATTTAATTACATACATACATATGGGAATCCATATCCATGAGAGAGTCAGAGGCCTCACATACATGAAAGGTTCAGAGGCAGAAAGGGAGAATGAGGTATATATGGCATCTGAGTTAAGGATGAAGTAAGGTACCTTGGGGCTTCAGAGGGGAGGAAGGTCATTGCAGGATGATAAGAAGAGCAGATGTTCAGTAATTAGTAGTTTCCCCTGCCATATAGATAGGTCAAAATTATCTTTGATCATCTCTTATCATGGGCAAGACCCTAATTTAATTTTTTCTAGGTAGTTAAATGAGGTGGGTAGAAGTTTCTCTTGACCCCAAAGGGTCTTGGCTACATTTAGCTCAAAACAATCCAATCCATACTCTACAGAGGTACATCTTGAGATGACTCATTCTGAACCCCTATAGAGCTGAAAGAGATTGTAGTTCCTGTATTTTGTTTGCTCTTCCTTGAATAGAACCTCCATCCTATGAGTAGGATTTGGGGGTGGGGGTTGCAACTGAGGCCCAAGTATTACATTGCCTAGGATACAGTCTCCACCCTATGAGTAAAGGCTAGGAGGGCAAAGGGAGCCCTGGTCTTCTCTGTCATTGAATAGAGCTCATGTAACACAGAACTGGTGGGGTTGGGGGGCAGTAGACTGATGCCTGCAACCTGTTCCTCCTCAGGTGAAACTGTAGCCCTGAAACTGAGGACTGTGGACAAAAGAGTTACCCATTTTTCTTGACTGCACTTTCCTGGAGTTAGAGCTTCTGTAACACAGAGCTGTGGTGAGTGGGGAATTGCGAGGAGGGAGAAAAACAGGTTCTAGCTAGAATGTTACAGACTCCCACTGTTCTTACCAAGTTTATTAGATTTTCTTGAATAAATGCTTCTTGATTTGCTGTATGACCTTAGATAGACTTCTAGAAACTTTAAATAGCTGTGTTTTATAATTTTTGCTTGTTTTTTTCAACTGATATGAAGGTCCACTTTGCTCCTCACCTTGTCCAGAAGCCACACCTTGTCTCACTATTCTTGGTGGAAATACCACAATCAAAGTGAATTAACAAACAAAATATAGCAAATATAACAAAGGCTTGCATTCAGAAATAATTTTTCCTATAATGCTGTCCATGACTTAACTGTACCTGCTGTTGCAGATCTTTGCCCCATTCCTGACTCATACTCTTTGTCCTTGGAGGCTTGAGAGCTTTTGTTTAACATCAGAACAGCCTAAGAAGAGTTGTCCTGAAACTGTCCATATGTGCACCCTCTCCTCTATACTAATGGTCTCTCATTTGCCCAAGGATAAAGCTGTAGTCATTTGTCAAGGACGAAACAGTCCTGGAACCTGCCTGAAAGATGACATGGCATGCTGTTTCACCCCCTCCCCACTGCTCATGCCACACCTCTTCTGTTTAAGTGCTTGGCAAATCTTTGAGGTTTATTCATGAAGCCTGGCCCTGGAGCACAGCAGGGAAGCTCATAAAGTTCTGGTTTTGTGAGCTGACATGCTGCCTCCTAACAGGAATGACTTTTTTTCCAATGTTTTGCCTTCCCATTTATCCCTGACCTGACCATTTCTCCTTTCTCTGGAATTCTATATATCCTAAGATAGACAGACCAAGCATTTAGCCATTCAGCCTTCATCACTGGATGCTTCAGTGGTGGGTGAGCTTGTCTTGTCTCACTCATAACTTCTTCGAGCTTGATGCCTCTCCTTCAATGAAGGGATCTTATCCTGGTTCTTTGCCATCTCTATAGCACCTGTTAGATTTTTTTTGAAATTTTGTTTGATTATCACAAGTGTTAGTCTGTCCTAAAAACAGCTATTAAAGACAGGGTCTTAAGACACCTTGCATTTGTATGACACTTTAGTCATTTGTGTTAATATATGTTATCCTGGTATATTCTCATAACCCTACAATTTGTTGAAGCAAGTAGGCATGGGTATTATTTCTCATTTTACATAAGGGGGGGTTGATACCATCAAAGGTAATTTCAGGGACTTGTCTAGGGTCACAGAGCACAGGAGCCCCAAAGTAAGTAGATCTGAGGTCTCCTAGTTTCTAGTCTAGTGCCTAGTTTCTTCCATAGGATACTAAATAAAAGAAATACTGTTCCATCAAGACCAATCAGTACCTCAGGTTAGAACAGAATTTGGTGTGCCAAGAATTCTTTATCACTTGGAATGGGGCAAGAGACATTTGGCTGATTACTGAACTCTGCAGGTAATTTTCAGGCTTTCATTTCCTTTCAGTATCCTCCTCTACAAAATCAGTAACTAAAATGTAAGAATAAGGTTTCTCTCTAATCGTTACATTTATAATTGCTGGTAATCATTCCAGCTTTATTGACCAGCTATATGGGTTTCTACTTTCTGTGCTGGCTTGCTTTGTGATGCTGAGTAAGTCACCAAATTTACTTCTTTTGACTTTGACTTTGACTTTCCCATGTGTAAAATGGGTGTTAATGCCCCTCTGTCTAGTTAAACTTCAACAAATCATAGGTTATAATGTGTATGTCCTAGGATAATATACCTTGACCTAAAGGCTAAAAGGTCATGACAAATGGATGATATCATTCCAATCCCATCTCTGACATGGGTTATTCTCCAACTACCAAGGCATGAAGTGATTCTTCCCTCTGTAGCCTCATGGATGACCTATGTCCAACATGTGGATTTGATGCAAAGTATTTACAGCCTTATAGTGTTCACAACCTTGTTTTTATTTCCTTATTGGATTATACTAATATATTTGTATACTCCATTCTTCTCAAAGTAGTGCCTTCTATATCAGCAGTCTCCAACCTTTTGGTACAAGAGACCAGCACTCCTATGAGAATCTAATGCCTAATGATCTGAGGTGGAGCCGAGGCAGCAATGCTAGTGCTGGGGAGTAGATGTGAATACAGATGAAGCTCTGTTCATTTGCTTGCCCACTGCTTACCTCCTGCTGTGTGGCCCAGTTCCTAACAGGCCACAGACCCGTATGAGTCCATAGCCCAGAGGTTCGGGACCCATGTTCTACATTATCTCACACATTTTCTAAAATAACTATTGTCACATAGGCAGGCCAGGTGTTCTCACTTTTATTTCTCTCCTCAGCTTCTTCAGCCCCATCAGTATCAGTGGAAACTCACTGTACTACCTCCCCCAGAAAGCTTGCCTGATTGGAGCCTGAGAGAGCACAGAACTCTGTGCAGAAAAGAGACCTGAGAAATGCTTGAATGAATGAATGAGTCAATAAATAAGTGAATTTGTGACTACCCAGTAGTATCACTCTCACTTGACCAAGAAAAATAGAGCTTCTAACAATTTTTGTTTTTCTGCTTTACCTTAGTGATGCAGGATAGAGTGAATGTCCCTGAATGGGGACTCAAGTCCTAAATCAAGAGAGAGAGGGTGAGGGTCCTAGGCTGCAGTCAGGAAAGAATTCAAGCACATGCCAGAGTTAGAGACAAAAGGAAGGTTCATTAGAGAAGGAATAACACTCTATAGACAGAGCATGGTTTCCTCTCAGAGAGAGAATGAGAGAGACAGAGAGGAACCCCGAATGTTTGGGAAATTCAGTTTATATATCATTTTTGGTTTCTATGAATTACAGTTTAAAGATTTCGTTTACCTATTTTTCCTCTGATGGTATGAGTATGCAGTATGAAAGTAGAAGAATACAGTATGAAAGCATGCTAGCAATCTCGGCCTTTGTTTTATAGGTTCCCTACAGGCAAGCCACAGGGAATGAATGGTTAGGTTTACTTTGAGTAGACTGTGACTTAAAGACCCTGTTTCACCTTTATGGTATGGGTAAATGGTTTGTTAGTAATCCCAGCAGGAATCTTCCTTTGTTCTGTAGGTTTCTGGCAGCATATTCCAGGCTCTGAATACAGCTTGATTTAACATTTAGTTCTCATGCCTCTTCCCTAAATCATAAGTACAAAGTGCCAATATTTAAAAAATGTGAACATATCTGATATTTGGGGAATGGGCACCATAACAATTCTTACCATGTGATTACCTCACTATTACATACACAACTGCAAAGCTTTTTATTTCTCTTTAAGCCTAGATACTTTTAAGCAGCACTCAATGCTTTTTTAATGTGCTGAAAGGATGGAAAGTTTGGAGACCTGAAGACCATCTTTCGGCTTTGCTTCTGAGAAACAGTGTGATATTGTCTGAAATTTTCTTTCTTTTTTCCCCCAAGAGTTTAAAAATAATACCTTTTGGTACAGTGCCTTATATCCATGAAATAAAAGTATATTTTAGGAAACTGTTGAGTAAAAGGCAATTATTCATATGATTCAGGCCAAGATTCATCCTGCCATAAAGGAGGGAAACAAAGTATAAGGTTGGGCTTGAGATATCCAGATTGCTGTTGACATCACTCAGATTCACAGAGTAAATTATTCCTGTGCTTGTGTTTCTAGAGCACCTTTAGTGGGTTATATTTGTTTGTTAAGACTGATAAATGAATCAGTAATGGCTTCAGGCTACTGACCATATAGCCAAAGAATAGCAGAGACCTGAGGAAGCTCTGAATCCCTGGAGTTTCTAGATTCCTAAGGACTTCTACTTTCCAAGGGCAGCCTCTAAATTAGCATTCAAAGAGAAGGCAGAAAAAAAGAGCATTCATTTGGTTGAGTACCAAATATATGCTAGACATTGTCCCGAGTGTTTTATATACTTCTTCCTTCCTTTAATTATAATGACAACACTCAGAGATCAGAATTTATAGATGAGAAAACCAAGGTTAAAAGGAATTAAGTTCCCCCAAACAGCTGATCAACCTGGGATGAGAACCTCTGAAACTTTGCTAGTTTCCAAAGTCTTTGAGCCATCTACTACAATTACATCTGCATCTGGAGCATTCTGGGTGTGAGTCAAGTTAATTATTGTTTAGATTCATTACTGTACACATGGAATGTTCAGGTATAATGCCAGAAGCTGAAGGCACTGAGATAAATATATGGCAAAGCTTGACCTGTCAAGGAATCTGATACAGTACTGGCTGAGTCTGATACACATGTTTGTGACAGTAGTACTATGTGAACAAACTTTTGTGGGATTTCAAAGGAGAGTCTGATCAGTCATTTCCTAAGAAAGTTCTAAGGACCACCATAGGAGGGAGAAGTCTAAAACCCTAGGGTCACGTGGACCCAGAATCTATTCTCCTACATGATTAGATGGAGAACCTCCCATAGGCTAGGTTCACAGTAAGAGGCAATACTGCAGACCATAAAAAGCCTGGAATTTGAGCACATGCGGACCAGGGTCAAATTCCAGCTCTGGCATTATAATGTGAACTGTATAATGCAATTTATTTAACCCTGCTGAGTCTAGGGGCTTGCCTTTGTAAAAGTATTAGGATAAAAATGCCAGCTTTATGATATTGTTGTGGAACAGAAATCTTGAGGCCCTTTATATTTTGGTCCTACTCTCCACAAATGTGAAAACATACTCCAATTATCATCTCAGGTCTTCCAGAGGGCTGTCTAAGGATATAATCAGTGGGAAACTGGGCTAATATGTTTTGCAGCCTCAGGTGAAAAGAGACCAAGCCCAAGAGGCAGATAGGCAGGCACCATAAAATAAACTGGAAAAAGATCAGTACCAGGTTCTGCCCAGGACTCTCAGGTGTAACATGTCAATTATTTCTTGGAAAACAACCAAAATGGGAATTACAGTTGCCAGTGATAATATTTGGGTGCTGATGAAGGACAGACCATTAATATTAAACTGGGCTGGGAAGACAGATAGGATGGGTTTAATATTGAATCTAGTCAGGGAGAAGGCCAGACCTGGAATGAGGCATACTCTACAAAGATCCCAGGGTGTACTCTATGAGTTAATAAGACAGATGGTTATCATGCTGTGGTACAGCTGGGAAAGAGGCTAATGGTACTGTGGATCACCTGTCCACAGGCCAGCAGTAGCCAGATGTAATCAAGTAGGGAGGTCCCTGCCCCTCTTAGACTCATTCTTCTGAATCTGTAGGTACAATGTGGTATTTGAGTCTCAGCTGCTTAATAGTGACACTGTTTTATTTTCTTGGCCAGGAAAACAGGGGAAAGGTCCTTGATTAACTGGCTGAAGGGAGATGTTTTTGGGGAGGCCCAAGGGCAGTGGTCTCCAACCATTTTGACACCAGGAACCGGTGCTCCTATGAGAATCTAATGCCTGATGATCTAAGGTGGAGTTGAGGCAGTGATGCTAGAGCTGGGGAGCAACTACAAATACAGATGAAGCATAGCTCCCTTGCCTGCTGCTCACCTCCTGCTGTGTAGCCCAGTTCCTTACAGGCCATAGACTGGTACCAGTTTGCAGCCCGAGGATTGAGGAACCCTGCCATAGGGAGTTTCTGGATAGGACAAGAAGATATGGATACCTAGGCACAATGAGAAGACAGATACTTTCTGGGATCTGCAGTGTGAACCCTGAGTGAAGGGCATGTCTTCGATTCTTGGATTTGGATGAATGGTGGGAGCAAAAGTGTATGAATATCTAAATTTTTGCCAAGGAAACAACAATGTGGTCTTATAAGTGACTTTGGCCATAATCACAGTTGTATTTGGGGGTTCCCAGGACCATCCTTACCTTCAATGAGTCACTATAACAACCCACAGAACTCAGCAAAGCTATTATACTCATGGTCATGGATTATTACAGTTAAAGGATACAAATTAAAGTCAGCAATGAAAAAAGGTGCACAGAGTCCAGGACAGAGTCCAGAAGAGACCAAGTATGAGCTTCTAGTTGTTTTCTACCAATTGAGTCATATAAACAGTGCTTAAATTCTCTCTCTCAGCAACTGTGTGTGGCAACATATATGGCATACTATCAACTAGGGAAGCTCATGGGAGCCTTGCTATACAGAGTTTTTACAGGGTCAGGTGAGGCATCATATAGGCATGGGACACTCCTGTGACTGATCTTAGCAGTCTCCAAACCCCTAGAGATCTTACTGATACCACATGACCCGAGTCCCCCACCATAAATCACACTGTTGGCGTAAACTATCTGGTGTGACCAAGGCCTCAGATAATCAAAGATACTCTTAACAGACAGGACATTCCAAGAGCTTAGAAGTTGTCACCCAGGAGCCTTTCTTGAGAGTGTGCAGGAGTTGTACAACCCAAACCTGTTGAGTTAACCCTGTACTGCACAATGGCAGAAATACAGGAGTACTAGTCCTTCTCCTTCATGGAGATTGAAATTGGTTTGGCATGTAGCTAAAGCATATGTATGCCTCTTTTCTACTTATATGAAATCTCATTTGTTTGCTGTGTTTGGCAGGGCCTGGAGTTACTGTTGTGAAGAAGAAAATTCACCTGATCAGGAGGAGAAAATATGGGTCAATATTGAGTTGTGTCTCAGTTGACTATAGAACCACAGAGAAATCTTTCAGTCTACTTGGTTCTAGCTTTATCCCCTGTCACACGGGACAGATAATGTTTAATCTATCTCCTGTGAGCAATCCCATTCTTATTGGGAGGGTCATCTTAAATAATGAATGTAAAATCAACTTGAAAACTTGCCATGATACACAAATGAAATAACTATGATTAAAACAGTGGTTTTGCTATTCAATAAGCTTTCAGTGGAAGAAATGCCACACAATTTTTTATCAAGATTATTGGTTGGGACCAGTGGTAATTTAAAGAAACAAACAAACAAACAAATTAGACTATTAGACTAAAAATAGTTATTAGACTATTTTTTAGAACAGTTTTCTGTTCACAGCAAATTGAGTGGAAGGTTGAGATTTCTCATATACCCCCTGATACAATATATGCACAGCTTCACCCAGTATCAACATCCCCCACCAGAGAGGTACATTTGTTACAAGTGATAAGCCTATATTAACACATTGTCACCCAAAGTCAGGTTTACATCAAGGTTTATTCTTGGTGTTGTATATTCTATGAATTTGGACAAATGTATAATGGCATGTATTCACCATTACAGTATCAGACAAAGTAGTTTTGGCAGGGGTAATTTTTACCTTGTCTTCTTAGGTGCAGTGTTAGCTCTATTTCTGAAGGACTGAAAACCTCAAAGATGATTTAAAATGCTGTTAAAAATCCCAAAAGTTTGGAGAAGGCCTGTTAATGCTACCCATCATCTTTATTGGCTAGATGACAAGCCCTCTATCTAGGAGGCACCTGCACTGGTTCAAATGGTTCTTTTTTGAAATCACCAGAGCAGATTGGTTAGCATCATTCTTTTAACCAGAGAGATCTGGAAGGGGCTGTTGCATATGACCTTGCAGGTTGTGAATCATACAACTCCAGGGGGCGCTTTTCACATAGACAACTGTGTAATCACCCTCCTTGGAGTTGGCCATACCGAAGCCCTGATTCTGGAAAGGCTCTAAAAGAATCTATTTAGGAGTTTTTAGTCCTATGTTTGACTAGGCTGTGCTAAAATCAGATTCTTGTAGTTAAGGTCATTTTTAGATCCACCTATGTCCAGAAGAGTGTGAAAAGCAGTTTATTATAAAACATTTGCTTTAGATAAGAGTTTCTGATCATCTTACTGTGGAACTTTATTTATCAATAGTCTTTCTGACATAGAGGGATGGAAAAACTCTGACTTCACATTTAAAACTTCAAACACTGTGGCTGTAGATGAAAGATACACTTGAGTGTGGGGCTGTTAGGCCCAATTCATCTGTCATGCGTGGCTGCTTATTCCTCCTAGGATTCTTTTTTTCCCGGGGTTGCCATAGTGAAAAGGATAAAGCTTTCAATTTTCAGTTATGAATATACCTTAGGGTGTATGGCAATGTTTCATTTTCATGATTCTTCTATTTTTTATTGCTGCCAGTAGCTGAGAGTTGATATCATTGAAATTATTATGCTACCAAATTGAAGGCCAATGACACTCATCATGTCATTAATTAAATTTCACCCATTTAATTGATTAGACAAAATGCAAATAAATGTAAATGTGGAAAATACTTTTTAATGTTTTTTCTCCTCTTGTTTATACCTGCCAGTAAAGATTCTTCATTAAGCCTTCAGCAGAAAGCATTCCATAAACTGGCTTTTCCTTCATCCTGAGACTTAGTAAATTAAATGTCCCTTTCACTGCAAAGTTAGTAAAGGATGGTTGCTGATTGATCACTCCAGTCTTGTCTAGACGATCTCCATTTCTTAGATCATTGACATAGCCTTTGTGATATTGTTACCTTAACTAAATTAGGACTACAGAGAACAACAAAAATCGTGGCTTTTATTTTTCTCTTTCAAGAAAGCATTATGAAAGAATAATGCTCCCAAATAATTTTCAAAAAAAAAAAAGGCAAGAAGTTTGCCTTGTATTACTTGAAGAACTAACAAGACTCTCAGAACACCTTGGTCATACATTTTAGTAAATAAATTTGGTCCCCTAGCATTTAAGTTATTTTGTATATTTCAATTATTATTTTTTTATCATTGCTAATTCTTGGACGTATATTCTTTTTCTTGTGCTTTTGCTCATATATTTTAAGTTATCCCTGCCCCTGATGCTGGATCTCTTCTTCTTCCTATTCTATTCACTTTGCTAATTTCTAAGATCCCAGAGCTTTTAATGCAGAGCCAGGAGTGCATAGGAGACCACTGAGGGTCCCTTGGACCAACTAACATAAAATATCCTGTAGAGGAAACCTGTAGACAGCTGTGCTAACTCTCAGCCATCTTCTGCTTCCATAAAACCTCTTTATATTCATGAAGACTGGTAATTACAGTATCTACATGACCTTATAATTTGCCATTTTTTTCCTCCTCTTAAAGACACATCCTGAAACAATTATAAAATCATAGGGGTGGGTGAACGTATGTGCTTTTGTTTTTCCTTTTAAAATCACTGCTTGTTTTCTGCCCACCTCCACCATCTCTCTCATATTTCCAATATCATCATCTAATCATCTTTAAAATATAAATAGTCACCTCCCCAAGGATCAAGAGGAGGCAGAGAAAAGCAAAACAGAAGGGGAGGATGCCAGAAAAGGCACTGACACCCTAAAGGAGAATTTTTTTTCCCTTGGGAGAATCAACCTTCCAGAGAAAGCAAATTAAATAATCCTCCTCATCTTTGTGCTGTGATATCATTAATGTGCACATTATGTACTGATATCTTACTTTGTATTCATAACCTTAAACCAAAATGAATTTGCTGTCACAGGGAGTTAGCACATTTGTTAATGGCAAGTAACCAAAATCCCGAATTGTTTAAGAAAATACAGTTTTGGATAAAAATAACAACAGGGAGAATTGCCTAGTGGTCATGGAATATTTTTCTCCTACTTGCAGAGGAATAACACTCCTCATCCTCTTTTTCTGGGAACTTCTGTTGTATTGTCTGAAGTGAGGTTTGAGTGCCTAAGGAGAAGAGAATCCTCAATTAATATGGAACAGATCCTACAGTCTCACCAATGCATTCATTTAGCTAGTGAGCATTTATTAAACACTTATTTTGACTCCAGATCTTTATCATACATTTTCCCATTCATATAGTTATTGGGAATGTATGATTTATGAGCATCTGCTGAGGAGTCATACATGAAAAGTTCATAGTCACTGCCTTCAAACAACTTTTAGTTCTGTCACAGAGAAAATAAATCCACAGCCATGTGTGTGATACAGTGGGACTGAACAGGGTGCTATATGAGTATGTAGAAGGAGTCTCAAATGCAGCTTTGGGAAATCAAGGAAGGTGAGAAGATGGCACCTAAGCTGAACCCAGGAAGACTGCATATAGCAGGTAAGGGTTAGCTTGGTGAAGAAAGGAGGCAGCACCATTCCTGGCAGAGGAAACATCAGTGGAAACACATAGAACTGTACTATAAGTATAGAGGGCATTGGGAGGAAATACAAAGCCATTGAAGAGTTATAGGGAAGAGTGGATCTGATCAGATTTGCATTTTAGAAAGCTGTCCAGCTTCAACATGGAAAACTGACTATGGGAAGGCAAGTCTGGAAGCAAAGAAGCTAGAAGGTAATGAAGTTGAGGCTGGAGAGAAATTAATGTCTTCAACATATATTTAAGAAGAAGAGAAGTCAGCTAGATTGGCTGGATGATTACATGTGGAGGAGGGGCAGATGTGGGAAAGATGGAAGTCAAATGCAGCTTCTGCCCTTCAGGAGCTCACAGAATGTTTGAGAGAGATATTGCCTGTAAATGTAAACCTTGGCCATTTTAGGCAGTTTAGTGTAGTGGAAAGAGTATGGGTTTTGAAATCAGCCAAACTTGTCTTGTATTTTGTTATACCATTGATTAGCCACATGATAGCACACTTGATCACTTGAACACATTGTATCTCAGTCTCCTTATTGACTTACAAGTGGTTAAGAGTTTCATGTGTGAAAAGCACTTGAGATGTTCTATAAATACTAGTAAATATTTCTATAAAATAATAATCATAATTATTACTATAATACTAGGAAAAGAGATTGGTGGAAACATGGCAGAGTGAGAGATGTCCCCAGATCTCTCCCCTTGAAACAACAATAAGTGGAACATATAAAAATCAACAAAAAACACCCAAACTGCAAACCAGCATGTCTGAGTGTGGGATCTGCACATAAGAGCTACCACAGGTCAGAACCCTGGGTGTCGGGCAGTGGGCTGGGAGAGATAAAGAAGCTGCCTCTTGCAGCACCAGAGCTCCCTGTAGGAGGAGGGGGAGGGGAGAAGGTGTGGCGACTTCCCTGAACAGCCTTGCCTGGGAAAGCTGTGAGCTCCCCGCGGATGGCCAAGGGCAGTGCCCAGTCATCAGGGCAGAAGGCAGAGAAGTGGGATGGGACCACAGAAAAACAGTTGATTTTTACTGGCCACAGTTGCAAAACTGAGGCTGAGCCACAGCCCCCAACTTTCGACCCAGAGGGCCCTTCCCCCCATGCCCTCTGAGATCGATCCCCGCAGAGCCCAGGGAAATCTGAGCAAACACTGCTGAGACTGTTGCTGACACTGACAGGGACTGAAACTGAGGGTAGCGAGCATGATTAAATATCTATAAGAATATGTTTTAAAGGCATTTTTAAGACTTTAAGTAAAGTAGGGATCCAAGAGGCTTAGATGCTACCTACTGGAATCCAAAAGAAAAGCACCTTTTTTTTTGCAATAGGCTAAAGCAAGACCTTTATATAATAAACTTTCTTTCCAGAAAAATAGCAGAATATACTTCCATTAATGCCCAGGTGGATAAATAGTCCATTAAACACCATGAACAGAAAGAAAGAGAAAAAAACTCCAAAAAATAAGCTTACAGACATAAAAATATTCAACTTAAATGACAGAGACTTCAGGATGGTACTTCTGAAAAAACTGAGTACCGAAACAAGTCATATCAAAAAGTTCAGGAATTAAAAAACAACTAGATGAGCAGAGCAAGGAGACTGAAACCCTCAAAAAGAACAGAATAGAACTCCTGGAGATAAAAAAAAAAACCACTGCAAGAGCTGAAAATGAAATAGCAAGCTTGGGAAATAGAGTCGACCAACTGGAGGAAAGGGTCAGTGATATTGAAGACAGAAATCTAGAAATAAATCAGAAGGAAGAAGAGAGAAACTGAAGAATGAAAAATAACAAAAGAGAAATATAAAAACTAGCTGATAACATCAGGGGAGGAAACAAAGAATAATGGGCATTATTGAAGGCAAGGAAAAAGAACAGGAACTAGAAAGCATTTTCAGACAAACAGTTGACAAGAATTTCTCAAATCTAAGGAATGAGCTAGAGCTTGGAATTCAAGAAGTCAGGAGAACACCCAATTATCAATGACAAAGATAGAAATTTCAAGGCACCCAGCGTTACCTATAGAGACAATATTGGCTTATTTTTAGAGCAAAAAGGCCATTCTGGGGTAAAATCTGATTTCTTGACCTTATCTGAATTTGTGCAAGCAGCAGGATTATAGGATTATGATACACAAATAACTGCCCCTGAAGACAGTGAGACAGTATATTACACTGAGCCATAGGGAAAAGCCATTTCACTTAGCTTGAAAAATCCAACTAAATTACTTGGGGGAAGAAGAGTGGCCTTTTAGGTTTTTTTTTCTCCTCTTCATTAAGGATCAGAGTTAGAACTGCTGGCTCTATTCCTAGTTCTATTACCAGCTCACAGCACCTTCCCTTTATTTGTGTTTTAATTTAGCCCCTCGTTAAAACAAAGATAACATTATTTCTCTTTCTGGGTAATTGTAAATCCTGATAAATTCTAGTAGTGCATCTGTTAGTAGGAATATGTTGGGAAAATAGAATTAAAAGTAAAATCTCGTGCCAACCCAGATAATCCTCTCCACAAATGCAGAAAAAGAAAGTTTTATTATTGAATCAGTATTAAATCAGACTGTGATGTACATTGCAGGCAAGCCACTGAAGAGATTGCAAAGACAAAGAAATCTCACCCTTTTATATAGACAGGCAGACACAGTGCCTTATTTATGTGTTGTCTATATCCAAAGGATACAGTGATGACAAACAGGAAGTTAATACTTGGAGCCTGGAACTTAAGCTAAACTCCCACAGATTCAGGGAGATAAGGTACCATCCTCCTGGATGCTCACATTTCAGAAATGACTCCAAGGTCCCTCCAAAAGACAGTCCTGGGATATAAACCTGGCAGAAGGTTTTTCTGCTTTTTAAAAACATTTATATACATTTCAAAAACAGAGAAGAAGGATTTAAATTTCAAATTTTCTAAAGAAAATGTTTTGAGAAAAAGAAACAGGGAAGTTCTCTTTAGCATCAGAGAAAAATTTTTTAAATAATTTTTTAGATTTGTATTTATCCTCACAAACAGCATGGCTTATAGAAATACCGCTCTTTTATTTGGTACCTTCCAGCCATTTATAAAATGAAATTCAGGCCAGGGTCCACCCATGACTGAACTGCTCAAAAGAAATTACAAAATACTTCTTGTTGCTTGAATAACTCCAGTTCCTCTCTAGTTTTACAGATTATTTTTCTTCCTAGTCTGACTTTTTAATCCTAAAAACTACTATAGGGCATAATCCAGAAGAACAGTGATGTACCCTGTCCAGTTTCCTACTCCTGAATGAATAGTCAAAGGAATACATTTATTTCTTTTTCTACTGAGAGAAGAGATAGTGCCTCAGATTAGCATTCATACCAAGTGTTAATATTTGATAATGAACCTATTTTTTCCCAAATTGGACTAATAAAATTTTATCTCAAACCATTCAATACCATTGAGTTTGCCTGGCTCACAAATATACAAGAAAGAAAAATGTAATTTTTTATTAACTTGAGACTATGGTCATTTACTTATATAGTGAATGTTTTTATTAAAAGCACTTTAACATTTAAAAAAATAGATGCAGAAAAAGCCTTCAATAAGATACAGCATCCATTTATTAAAACACTTAACAAAATCAGTATAGATTGAAAGTATCTTAACATAATAAAAGCCATATATGACAAACCCTCAGCCAACATTATTCTTACTAGTGAGAAACTAAATACCTTCCCTCTAAGATCAGGAATAAGGTAAGGCTGTCTATTACCGCCACTGCTATTCAATCTAACATTTGAGGTCCTAAGAAGTGTAATCAGACAAGAGAAATATATAAAAGGCATCCAAATAGGAAACAAAGAAGTCAAATTGTCACTATTTCTGGATGACATGATTCTCTATATAGAAAACCCTAAAGACTCCACAAGAACACTACTGGAAACAATAAGCAAATACAATAAAGTTTCTGGATACAAAATCACTGTTCAAAAGTCCATAGTGTTCCTATATTTTAATAATGAAGTATCAGATAAAGAAGTGAAAAAAATCATTCCTTTTGCAATTGCAACAAAAAGAATAAAATACCTAGGAATAAATTTAATGAAACAAGTGAAGTACCTATATAATGAAAACTACAAGACCCTATTAAAAGAAATTGAAGAAGATACAAAGAAATGGAAAGATATTCTGTGTTCTTGCATTGGAAGAATCAATATCGTTAAAATGACCGTATTACCTAAAGTATTATACAGGTTTAATGCAATCCCCACCAAAATCCCATTGGCATTATTAAAGAAATAGAAAAAAAGTCATCAGATTTGTATGGAAGCACAAAAGACCCTGAATTGCCAAAGCCATCCTGAGAAAATAGAACAAAGCTGGAGGCAGTCATCAAAACAGCATGGTATTGGCAGCAAAACAGATACACAGGCCAGAATCGATAGTCCAGAAGTAAACCCATATTTACACGGACAAATAATTGTTGACAAAAGCGCCAAAAACATAGAGTGGAGAAAGGAAAGCCTCTTCAATAAATGGTGCTGGGAATATTGGAAAGCCAACTGCAAAAGCATGAAACTAAACTGTTGTCTATCACCACACACCAAAATTAACTCAAAATGGATTAAGGACCTGAATATAAGACCTGAAAAATTAAAATGCACAGAAGAAAACATAAGAACTAAACTCTAGAACATTGGACTTACAGAGGATTTTATGAATTTGACCTCAAGCAAGGGAAGTAAAAGCAAAAATAAATGAGTGGGACTACATCAAACTAAAAAGCTTTTGCTTAGCAAAAGAAATCATCTACAAATTAAAGAGACAACCACTGGAATGGGAAAATATATTTGCAAGCAACACCTCCGATAGGGGCCTAATATCCAAAATATACATACAAAGAACTCATACAACTCAATAACAATATAAAAACAAATGATCCAATAAAAAATTGGCAGAGCATTTGAACAGATACTTCTCCCTAGAGGACAAAAAATATTTGAAAAGATGCTCAATGTCACTAGCTATTAGGGAAATGCAAATTGAAACCTCAATGAGATACTATCTCACACCTGTTAGAATGGCTATAATCAACAGGACAAGTAATAACATGTTGGAGAGGTTGTGGAGGAAAAGGAACCCTCATACACTGCTGGTGGAACTGCAAATCATACAGCCACTATAGAAGACAGTATGGAGGTTCCTCAAAAAATAAGAATTAATCTACCATATGATTCAGCAATCCTTCTACTGGATATTTACCCCAAAGACTTGAAAATCATATCCAAAAAGATATTTGCACAGATATTCATAGCAGCATTATTCACGGTGGCCAGGACATGGAAGCAACCAAAGTATTCTATGGTAGATGATTGGATAAAGAAGCAGTGGTACATATATACAATGGAATATTACTAAGCCATAAGAAGAGATGAAATATTGGATAGACCTCGAGATAATCATGCTAAGTAAAATAAGTCAGACAAGAAAAATTGAAAATCACATAATATCACTTATATGTAAAATATAAACCTAAAACAAATAAATGAACAGGACAAACAAACAGATACTCATGGACATGGTCTGTAGACTAGTCGTTACCAGAGGGTAGGGGGTAAGAGAGGAGGAGAAAGGTAGATGGGGTAAAAGGGGTCAAATATATGGGTGTAGGGGGAGGGTGAAGTGGGTAAAGGTGGTGAAATATATGGTTGCTGAAGGAAACTGGATATGGGTGGTAAACACACAATAGAATATACAGATGTCAAATTATAATGTTCATCTGAAAATTATATAATTGTGTTAACTAATGTTACCCCAATAAACTTAATTTAAAAATACTAGAAAAATAATACCAGTTATCATTATGTAAAACCATGAAAAACAAATATGGATAAATACATATTTTTGTTCATCAAATATGTATTAAAGGATATTTTTCTCTTAAATGATTCTGAGGAAAACTCCTGTTGCACAATTAGGAGACCAAATAGAAATATGTATCATGTTTCTGAATATCTCTGGACAATGGATTCTACACCTTTCTGTATCAACATTTTATCCCTGTGATGGTCAGGACACATACCTGACTGCAATCTTTCTTGCTTTATTTTAGCCCATTTGTTTTTGCCTAGTTCCTTTAGCTTCCTTCTTGCTGTTTCAAGTATTATCAATATTGTCTCACTCATTTTTGTGCTGGGACTAACTGTAATGCTCTTATTTCCTAGCTCTTTCTAAAGAATATGTTAACTTATTGCCTGAATTGGTATTGTCTTCTTTATATTCCTTGCTCATCACTTTTCTATTACACATTTAAACTCTTTTTCAAAAAAATTCTCTTCTGTGATGGAAAGGTTCTGGAATTAGATAGTGGCAATGGTTGTACAACATAGTGAACATACTAAAAGCTGCTGAATTGTATACTTTAAAATGGTGAATTTTATATTATGTGAATTATTTCTCAATAAAATTTAAAAAATGAAAAGCTTTGGTTTAAAAAACATGCTCCCTTCTCTTTCTGATACCTTTTTAATGGGCTAACCTAAATTTGTCTCCTGGATCAATGTTTATGACTGTGTTTTTGTGTAAAACATTGCCTAAGCCAGTATCCAGAGAAGCCATTCTAGATCCTTGAGCTGTGAAAATATGTATCTCCACTTTATAGATGGGAATCTGAGGCAAAAAAAAGAGGTGCCTGATTGACCTAGAATCACCCAGCTGCTAGATACCCACACAGAATTGATCAGACAACATAAGCTGGCTGTTGCAGGCAAACTAGATTTGGCGATTGCTGTCTTTAGAGTATCCCCAACCTCCTTCTTCAGAGGGACCTTCAGCTAGTCCATGCTCTCTTCTATTTTTTTCTTCTTCTGACCAAATTTTCTTCCGACAATGTCTACTTTTGGCAAGTATTTCAGAGAAGGTGCTGTAGCTCTCTGGGAGATTTTTAAAAAATCCTTATCTGTATTTAGGAACTGGAAGGTGTTGTTCCTTGTAGAGGAAAGTGGGCACTAATGAGCTGTTGGGGCAGCTCAGGGAGGTACTGATCTGGGTCCTCCCCAGAGCTCTCAGGGCTGCCACATCACTGGCACCTATTCTGTCTCTACCTAAAGCCAACCATACATTTGAATAATGACTCTGTTCTTCCTTTCAGCCATTAATGATGTCAACTGTGAGGTTCCACTGCTCAATGTGTTAACACTCACAGTGTATGAAGCCATATGGTCAGACAGACCCAGTCTCCGACCCTGCACAGGTTATTCTGAGCCTCAGTATCCTTGTCTACAGTCTGGTTACAAAGATTCCTACGTTATAGGAGTGAATGGAAGCACGTGTGGAGTTTCCAACCCAGCATAGTGCCTGGATTACAGGGCCTTGTAAATGCCCTTTCCTCCCTGCTTCTAAGCCCAAATCTCTGAATATATATAGCTCATGTTTTCACTGAATTTTCTGTCTTCATAACTAGTCTCTGAGATATTAAGAAAGGAAGGAAGGAAGGAAGGATGGAAGAAAAAGAAAGAGAGCTTGAGATGACTGTAACTGGTAATAGGTCAATGTGTCACAAGAAGTTGAATGTGCTGCCTGTAGTGGGTTGAATTGTTTCCTCCAAAATGATATGTTCAATTTCAAACCCCAACACCTGTGAATGTGACCTTTTGTGGACATAGGGTCTTTGCAAAAGTTATTAAGATGAGATCATCCTGAATTTAGGGTGGGCCCTAAATTTAATAGTTGATATCCTTATAAGAGAAAGGAGGGGGAGGTTTGAGACTCAGAGAAATGGAGCAGAAAACCTTATGAACATGGAGGCAGAGATTGGAGTTATGTTGCTCCAAGCCAAGGAACTTCTGGGATCACCCGAAGCTGGAAGAGGCAAGGAAGGATTCTCCCCTAAAGCCTTCAGAGGGAGCATGGCCCTGATGGCACTTCAATTTCAAACTTCTGGCCTCCAGAACTGTGAAAGAATAAATTTCTGTTGTTTTAAGCCACCAAACAACAATTTGTTAATTTGTTAAGGGAGCCACAGGAAACTAATACACTGCCTGAAGGAAAGACAATTACTCATGTATTGACATATCCATAGAAACCAGCACGCATAATTGCTAGTGTGTTCCCATCTGGGTGTGTGTAGAGTATCAGGAGAGGCAGGAAACCTCCAAGAAGACATCTGGTCTCTCTCTCTAGCTAAGGGCAGAGCTGGCACTTGATTTCCAGATTGCACATGATGGAGTTACCAGCTGTGATGTGTTATATGGGATGGTGGGGGTGCCTCTGTGTGCCTCTCCACATGGAGGCAGAAAAAAAACCACATGGTTCTAAAAATGTTCTCTCAGAAAGTTCTGGCCTGAAGCACAACAACAGGTGTAATTATATCTCCTCAAAAACACAAATTGCCAGTTACCACAGTGCTAAGCAATAGATGACAACTTTCTTTTTGACTAAAAGATTGCTTAAAATTGCTTTTGATGAAATAAGATCAACATGAATTTCCTGTTTTATGCATTGCATCTATCAATTGAAACAGAAGAGTAAAGCCATTACCAGTTTTCATAAATAGATTTATGATTTTCCCCCAGGACTTACAGAAACAAATGAAAAGGAAAAGTTGCAGTACTAAGTGTACATACTTTGAGGGGATGACAAATAAGAACAAACCCCTGTTGGCTCACATGAATTGAATAGCTTTGTAATTCTGCTTGCAGGGCTGTGCATGTGTATGCGCACCAGAGGGAATTTGAGGTGGCCACCTCTTCACAACTTCTGTTCCATAGACAGTTGTTTACTCCACCCCTCATCAGTAGAATAAAATTATTTGAAATATATAGCATCTAGAAGTGCTAAAATGCACAGTGGGCCCATGTAGCAGTGATTTGTGCCTGTAAGACCCCATGGTCAAAATCAACAAGGAAAGATCTGGGCTGCTGTCAGTGTCAGTGGCTCATTTTTCTACAAATCAAATGCAATGCCACAGAGGCAGGGGATGTCTGTGCCATCCTGTTAGCTGGAAGCCACTTTAGTAACCTCAGCTCTGAGGTTTCTTTTGAAGGAGGAGGGAGCAGAATGTGTCTAAATTGACAGTGAATTCAACCTCTCTTCAGCAGAGCTAAAGAGTCTACTTTCCAGAATGATCCCATCTGACATTAGTAACAGAATTCAGTCCTTCCCTCTCAGAGGACCTCACCAGTCAGGACTCTTTCCAAATGCTGGAAAAAAGAGCAGAACACCCAGCTTGTTTTCTCACATAGGACTCTGAGTAGCACTCAGCCAAAACGTGCTCCCATTCAATGCTTTTTAATGGAACAAACTCATGCTTGGTAGTAAGCAGGAAGTAAATCTGTTATGTATTTTGCCATCTTGAACCAATCCTTGTATGAGTTTTTAAAATTACATTGAAGAGGAATGTTTGGAAAAGATCGGGGAGGTGGAACTCAGGTTTCTCTTTGAATTTCTACTTGGGTGGAATCAAGGAAACCTGAATGCCTTTGGAGGTTTAATCTTGTCTATGAAATGTATGACAATCATGTGTGTGTGTGTACTTTTATACTGGAGGATACAGTGAGTGCTTAAGTACATATATCTTGTAGTTGCTGATGTAAGACGGCTTAAGGACTTGAGAGTTTTCATCCATACAAGTAATGTATTTGTTCAAATTAGACAAAATATGGAGAAGAGTGATAAAAATGATTGGAAGAATGAGATGAGGTTAAAAGAATCTAGGATGTGTACTTCAGCAAATTGCTGCTAAGGAAAGCTGGGAATGTGACTCTACCTCAGAGTGTAACTCTCTAAAGAGTAATTTGCAGGGTAGTAAGAGGGTACTACAGAGGAGGTAAGGGGCAAAAAGGAGTTGATTTTGGTCAGCTCAGGCTGCCATAACAAAATACTATAGACTGGGTGGATTAAATGAGAGAAATTGATTTTCTCACAATTTTGGAAAGTCCAAGATCAGGGTGTGGGCGTGTTTAGTTTCTGGTGAGAGCGCCTTTCCTGATTTGTAGACTGCCACCTTCTTGCCATGTGCTCACCTGGCCTCTTCCTTGTGAGTGTAGAGAAGGAGAGAGAGCAAGCTCTCTGGTATCTCTTTTTGTAAGGGCACTAATCCATCAGATTAGGGCCCTGCCCTTAGGACCTATTTAACTTTATTTGTCTCCTGGTAGGACACAACTATGGGAGGAAGAAAGAAATGAAGAAGAAATTGGAGCTAGTAAGACTATGGGGTTGCAGCCATAATCCTCTGTGGGAAAAATAAGGAATGAGAGGCAATGCTTTCTCTTGATTATGCAGGCAGTTACTGGCAATTTCTTCTGGTCAACAAAACTTCTGTTATGATGACTCTAGGTGACTGTGTAATAAGCAATATAGGAACAGAAATAGAATTGTTAGTTTTTATGTCTGAAGAAATTTTTTTATCATTTGATTTAAAGGTCAAAGGCTATTCACCATGTTATTGAGAATTATAGAACCTTTATGAAATATTCATCAGAGTTTTGAATTGAATGTATGATGAAGAAGAGAGCTAGGCTAATTTAAAGCCTTACCAGACCTGTATTAATGAGGTAAAATTAGGTATAGAAATTATAGCAACAAAGACTTTTGTGGGAGCCATCACATCCAGTGCTATGAGCTCACAAAACAGCCACTGATTTTTATCTCCCTGGTGGCTAAATGTGAATCATGCAGTGGCCAAAGAGAATACAAAGAAATGTTCTTCTCTTACTATGATTGTGTAGATCTCATGGACTTTTCAAAGTGAAATTTAAAGCCAAAAGCATACTGATGGATACATTATTTAATTCTCATGGTAGCTCATCAGGTATAAACCAGTATTACCCCTATTTTACAGATAAAGAAAAAGAGGCACAAAAGGGTTGAGAAAATTGCCTAAAGTCACACAACTGATAAATATATGGAGTAGGGATTTTGATCAAGAATGTCTGAATCCAGCAGCTATATCATCAACTATTATAATATAGTCTGGTAAATGTGAAGTCAGGTTTTAAAGTAGGTCCATTTGACTTAAACCCCATTGATCTTGATTGCTACACTATGTTACCTGTAATAAAAATGATGATCATGATAACAAAAATGACAGTAATAATTATTATAGCTGACATTCATTGAGTTTTTAGTGTGCCAGGATAAGTCTAAATATTTTTAATAATTTGACTTGTTTAATTTTCACAAAACCCTATGATTTGGATACTATTTTCCACATTTTAGAAATACTAATTTCTATTTATATTCATAAAATGAGAAACAGAGAATTTATTTTTAAGAATTTTTAATTATGATAAAATTCACATACCATAAATTTACCCCTTTAAAGTATAAAATTTAGTAATTTTTAGTATATCCACTATGTTGCACAACCACCACCACTGTGAAAATCTAGTACATTTTCATTATTACCAAAAGAAAGCCCATACGCATTAGTAGTCACTCTCTATTCCTCCCTCCCCCCAGTCTCTGGAAACCATTAATCTACTTTCTGTCTCTATGGATTTTCCCTTTCTGGACATTTCATATAAATGGAATCATACAGTACTTGGCCTTTTGTGTCTGGCTTCTTTTATTTGGAATAGAGCAAAACAGCTACCATTTATTGGTTGCCATGACTATCACTTCTAAGCACTGTTATCGGGAGCTCTGTGTGCATTATCTCTAATTATCCTAATAACCTGTTGCAGAGTAGAACTATTATTTTCCTTTTAATGAGGAGACTGAATCACAGAGTTGTTCAGTAACTTGCATAAAGTGTGACAGCTCATAAATGGCAGAGTTAAAATGCAAACTCAGATCTCTCTGTGTCCAAATCCCATATCCTCTGTGCTCTGTACTTCTACCTCAAGATCACAAGTATGTGGATTAGTAGCATGATGGTCTTGAAGCCAGGGCAAAGGAGTCAAGTCAGCTTGATGGTGGTGGGAAGTATATCTACAAATTCTCCTGGACTTAGTGTCTAGTAGGAGGGTGGGTTAGGGGGTATCCCTTCCTGAGCTTGGGCTCTAGATCTCAGAAAA
Source organism: Macroglossus sobrinus (assembly GCA_004027375.1). Taxonomy (NCBI): domain Eukaryota; kingdom Metazoa; phylum Chordata; class Mammalia; order Chiroptera; family Pteropodidae; genus Macroglossus; species Macroglossus sobrinus. The sequence continues at coordinate 184,637 of PVKZ01002430.1, forward strand.
CTTGTCTACTGAGATCCTGCTCAACCTCTTCTCTCTGGAGTTCCTTTGAGGCTCTAGGTGTACTCTTCAGTTGGGACATGGAGGTTGAAGAACTTGTATGGTGGAATTTCTGTATTGCTTCATTTGGCTTTGGGTTACACATGAAATCATGATGAAGCAAGTTAAGACTTCTAGAGAGAAAAGAAAAAATCAGTGGAATTTCTTCATGCATTCCTCAATCTGCAGCTTGGGCACATTTCCCTCTGGGACTCATTGAATGGACACTAGCTTCCTTTCTGTGAATAGGCACCAGAAGCTGACAGCTCATATATGCTTCCACAAGAGGAGGTTTTGGAGTTGTCCAATGTTTAGTGTGCAGAGACCCATTTATGCTGTTGGTCAATACTGACATTTTCTCCCAACGTAAAGCTCTTCAAGATGTGGCCTCATAGCATCTGGGATAATGCACTTAGAAAAGAGAGAATTGTGTTTAATTGATTAAGCTGAGATTTGTACCATGAAGCAGTGATAACTATTTTTTGATGGATTTGGAGGGTTTCATATAAAAGAGAAAATCATATCTCAAAGAGCAGTCTCCTGAAATGTCAGAGCTGGAAGTGACCCTCAAGACTAAATATTCAGCACTTCATTTTAGAGACAAATTTACCAAGTCCAAGAAAGAAGTATGGCATACAGCCGGAGTGCATGTGGTGTCCATGGATGTAGCCCATTGGACAGTCCACAGGGGTCATTGTGCTTTGGTTGCTTTACTTGATGAAGTCTTAGCCCCAGTGATCCCTGAATTTCAGTGACCCACAAATATATCAGATGGTGTTCATTGTATCATAGACACTTTTGGCCTTTGGTGCTGCCACATCGTTGGCTCCTTTTTGTAGAACTGTGCCCTTTGCAGGGTGGGCTCTGGTCACTACCCAGAACACTGATGATTATGATGACAAGAATAGTGAGATCACCTCAGAAAACCTGGAGAGTGGTGGAAATGACTTGCCTTTTAGTGATTTGCAAGAAGGTCTTGTGGTACTAGACCCACCCCCACCCCTAGCTGCTACTTCAAAGACAGTCATCTGATGTGCCCCCTTCTCCTTGTAAAGAACCAACAGGACAGCCTTGTAAGGGGAGAAGAGACAGTGGGATTCACAGAGCAGAACCAAAATACCCAACACTACAATTAGCTCTCTCTATTGGCCATCTCCAAGAACTCTTTTATTTATATACTGTATAAAAGCAGAGGTTTATACTAATGTTTGTGGACAATGAAGAATTAAACAGTGTCTTCCATGCTCTGGATAAGAAGGACAGAAATGGGTACTACTTTTCTAGAAATAGTGCCTTCAAAAAAGAGTTTGTTCCAATTATTTAGAAAATACAGGTCCAACCAGTTTATTTCTTCAGACAGCTGATTTGCTCTTACTGTAGCTATAGCTAGAGACCTTTAAAAGTCGCTGTTGAGTTCTCAGAGGAAGCGAGCAATTGGCAAGAAAGAGGATGTCTGGAGAAAAACCTTTGAATTTTAACACTGGGGACAGTGTGTCTCAGGTTCCCTTTTTAATTTTTTATCTTGAGATAAGTTTAGACTTACAAAAGAAATGTGCAAATAGTATAAAGAATTCCTTCATCCAGCCTTCACTCAGTTTTCCCTTATGTTATATCTTATGTAACCATAGAATATTTATTAAAAGTAAGGCATTAACCTTGATACCATACTATTAGCCAAACCACAAAATTTATTCAGATTTCACCTGTTTTTCCATTGAAGTTCTTTTCCTGTTCCAGGATCCCACATTGCATTTGTTACCTTAGTCATATCTCCTTACTCTCCTCCTGTCTGTAACAGTTCTTCAGTCCTTCCTTGTCTTTCATGATCTCGACATTTTGGAAGAATACTTGTTGGATGTTTTGTAGAATGTCCTCCAATTTTGGTTTGTCTGATGTTTTCTCATGATTGGAAAAAAATATAAATTTCTCATGATTAAATAGAAATAGATAGAAGTTAAGGGAGTCCCTTTTGGGGCTAAACTTAGGAAAAGAAGTTACTTTTCTTTGGCCTCCTGCACCCTTTCTTAATGTTCTCTGTTCATCTCTAGTCTTCTTCTCTCTACCCACAGTGGCCAAGACTTTATAAGCACTTGCTTTGTGGCCAATACAATAGTGGAAGCATGGAGAAGAAAGGTGCCTTTCTTCTTTTTTTTTTTATTTTTTAAACAAGTGTCCTTAAATTCTAGGAAGGAATTCCAGTCTCCTACATTCAGACTATAAGGGAGCACAGTGCTCCCTTTGAAACGGTTTGATGTTCCATTAGCAAAATATTAAACCTGCAATGTTTGCCTGCATTCTGGGGAAGCTTCCTGAGGTTGCCTCCCCAACTGGGGGATATGATGCTTCATCTTAGTTGTTCTGATATTTCTTACTTTTGGTGGAGGGAGAAATAGTAACTCTATTTTCTGGAGTTTCAAGAAAAACAAGAAATATTATGAAATCCTCAACATTGTAGCCCAGAACATGATCTTTCTAATTTATATCAATGGCTAAGGTATTTTTAATCTTTTTTCTGATAAAAATCTGGGGCTTTTTTCATATCTCTATTGATCATCAAAGCTAGAAAATGTTGTTCTACATGAGCTTACTAAGGCCAGAGAGAGAAAAGCAACCCATTACTCAATCGATGAAATCTGTATTGCCCATTTTCTAGGTGCTCAGTTCTGTATTAATTGGCATAAGGACATATAGGTTTATCGGGTATGATCCCTGTCCTTAAAAAGCTTAGAGATCTAGCATGAGAGTGATTGCTACTCCATTTAAAGTGACAGTGAACAAGGCAGGATGGTGTATTATGGTGTTGACACTAAGTGTCAAAAAATTTCATATAATAGTCCAGTAAAAGCTCAAAAATGCCTTAAATGGGAGAACATTTAAAACTGAACTGAATCTTTAACGATTGATAGGATTTGAAGAGATAAAAAGCCAGGCTATGGAAGTCCCCCAAAAACCAGGCAGAAAAGTTCAGAGAATTTGGGGCAAATGAATGACATGAGGGAAACAGTGTCAACAGAGGTTTAATTTGCCTAAGATGTGCAGTGGGACCAATAGTTGCAGGCTGAAGAGTCATTGCCAGGCAAGGGTGACATTTATTCTGGGCTTTCCAGAGCTAGCACCAAAGCAAAGTGGTTGACTAGTGAGACTAGGAATCAGGCAGGAAAGGAAAAATGCTATAAAGAGCAAGGAGGAGAGACTTTTGGGGGTTAATGTATCCCTGAGTATCCCTTAAATTTTAATTGAAAAAGTATACTCGTTAACATTTTTAAAGTGCTTAGTGTGTACTAACCATTGCTTTATGTCCATTAGTTCACATAACTTCTTTCCCACAGAGAAGGAAACTAAGGCTTGAAAAATAAGTAACGTCTCCAAAATCACAGGGCCAGCACATAGCAAAGTAAATTTTCCCAAATAGGCCTGTCTGATTTCAGAGCCTGTATCTGTCCTGACACCCTACCCATGGCTGCATTATTTTTTCTATGTTAGAGCTGGAGGAACCTTTCGATCCTAGTCCAAACTTTTGTTTTGGTGAAGAGCCAGCCAAAGCCCAGAAGAAGGAGAGTGGTGCACCTAATCCCTGTTCATTTAGCTCTTCTGCAAAATCTTGATGCCTCTGATATCAAGTGTCCCAGTATAGGAGATGGGGTATCTGGTTCTGAACACTCTGTGACTTTCTGGAATGAACCCTTCCTGAAAGAGGTCAGGCTTTAGACTTTGCTGATTAAAATCAGGGTTCCCATATCCTTTGGAGACTCCTCCCACTCCAGTTGCACCTAGAGATCTAGTTCAGGAAGAGGCCAAAAAGGAGACTTTCCTGGCAAGAGGCCAGGACTGCACATAGGAGTTCATGCACCTAGAGCTGGGAAGTCAGTGGTGAGATGGTGGGCATAGATGTCATCTCTCTTTCTTATTTTGATTCCCATTACTATAAAGACTTTTCTGTTTTGACAAGTGTCTTTTACAACATGACCACTGTGTGTCCTTGGGCAAATTCCTTACTCCATCTGAACATCAGCATTTTCAATTCTAAAGTGATTACTCTGGCCTTTTTAGGGCTATGAGTGTGAGAGTGAATTAGCTTTGGTTAAGTACACAGAGTAGGCCCTCAATGAGTGCTCGCTCTCTGAAATACCCTAGTAGGATAAGCAGCAGATGATTGAGTGGCGAGATCACTTCATTTGGAATCAGACAACATTGGTGATGCATTTAGGGTCTAACCTGGGTGTGGTCTTAGGCAAAGCAGATAGGTTTGGCTGTAGTCTCTCATTAGAATTCTAAATGGAGCAAGTGGTAATCATGGCATGCAAGGCACATGGCATGCAAAGCTGTGGAGAAGGAGAAGCAGATACAGAAGGAAAGGAAAAAGGGAATTGTTCAAAAATCCACTTTACTTTTTTGTATCTCAAATATTTGCCAAAAGAGTTTGTTTTCATGGAGAACTCACGCCCAATAAAAATATAACTGCACCAGAAGGTAGATAGAGTAAAGGGGGTCAAATATGTGGTGACAGAAAGAAATCTAACTATAGGAGGTGAACACACAGTGTAAACATATGTATGCCTTACTGTTAAAAATACAAGCTGAAACTTATTGGATTTCATTAACCAATGTCACTATAAAAATAAATTAATTTAAAAAATAACTGCAAACTACAGGTAGTATTAGAGAAACTTAATCTTAATAATAATGATAATATGTACCATTTATCAAGTGTATATTATGACCAAGAACTGAGTTGAATGCTTTACATAGATTGTGTCCTTTTTCTGTAAAAATCCTGCAAGGTAAAAATTACTGAACACAGTTTACAGGTGAAGAAACTGAGCTTTATATGTGTTGAGCAAATAGTCCAGGTCCCACAGACAGAAAGAAATGATGATGAACTCCTAAATCAGGTTTCTGAGGCATCAAATGCCTTCTTCTTTGCCCTATGCCTAGATGTTTCATTTTCACTAAGTGCTGGCCTTTCAAGTTGGTCTGGTTAATAGACTACATTTATTTTCAGAAGCTGTAGCTAAATCATAAAGCCATCCTGTGTTCCTTTTTTAGAGTTGTTTTTTCAGAAATACATAAAGAAATCAATCATGCTCCTTTTCAGCCACAGACTATTCAGGGTCCAGTGATATTTTACCTTTAGATTCCCTATCTTTGTGGACCAGATGTGATTCTCAACATCATCTGAATAGTTTCCAAAATGAAAGTTCATACTCAAACACACCTTTGACACAGTTGTAAATATTTGGGATACTTATGCTTTGAGATTTGAAGGCAGTTTCAAAGAGATTTTCCAGTAATGGCTTTAGTACTCATAACACCATTGAGATCCTAAGATGACTGTTTTAAAAATGAGCAAACCCATCTAGAAGTTGAATACTGACATGGCAACTAAAAGCAACAAGCTATAGACCCTCCCCATCTTCCCCTCCCAAGTAAGGTAGTCCATATCTATAAAACAAGTGGGGTGGAAATTGTTGTGTCTGGTGGGGGGAGGTCCTCCAACATAATGGACAGCTGGGAGAGAGATGTGGAGTTCTCCTCAAATCTTCTAATGAGTTCCTTGCCCTAAATCAAAGGTTTTTAACTTTTACTTTTTGCCCTATGAAATCTGAGAACTCCAGCTGCTGTTCTGGTTGATGTGGAAACAAGAATATGTGCTGTGTCGGGGCAGGGGAGGGTTGAGCCCCACCTACACAGACTCTTTCTAACTATGGGTAATAGGCCAAGGAGAACCAGAAGAAGACCAAGAAAGCCCCTGTAGGACACAATTAAAAAACCCTGGCTGACATAACTCATGAGGTTTCTTAGCATTTTGTTTTCATGAAGGATTTCTTGTATACCAGTCCTACATCATTGGACTTCACTTTCCTCATCTAAAAATGAAGACTCTCTAAGGTCTCCTAAAATTTTAATAATTTAGATTTCTAGTGTCCTCTGATGTCCAGGACCAGGTGGTAAGAGTGAGAAACCTTTGCTGACAGACCCCCTTCCTTACAGGGCTTCAACTAATTCCTGGTGGGGGCTGAGGGGACATGCTTTGTGGAGTTGAAATGCACTTGTTTTCCTCCTGGCTCCCCTCATTCCTGCCACTTCAAATGGCAATGGACAGCTGACTCTATGATGCACAGGTTTCTTTAGCAAGTCCCTTGTTATGTTTTGGTTATCAATTGGTATACATGTGTTTCTTGCCTTGGCTCATTTCACTCATTCATCACAATGATGGCAACATCATCAACAGAATGCAGTTAAAAACACTGCAAATTATGTGGCACACTCAACAATTATTTGCCTAGCACATATTACACGTTAAAGAGTCAGCAGCTCCAAGAGGAGTTGAAAAACCAAAGTTCTGCCTGCACTGCAATCTCTAATATGCTCTATGACCTGGAGCAAGTTACACTGTCTAGTACCAGTTTCTTCTTTAAAATGCCCAGGTTGGGCTAGATGAGCCTTAAAGCCCTGGTTCTAAAATTTCCTTTATTGCATTAAACATGAAGTATATAAAAAAGATGTTTCTTAGAAAAGATAGCAACGTGAATAGCCCTGTTCCTGAAGAAGGATGGAGAATCGGATTGAAAGGCAAGTTGGAACTTGGCCTTGCAGGACAACTGAAGATGTTTGGACATTATCTTTTTGCCGTGGGGGATCACTGAAGGTTTTCAACCAGGGCAGTAGTGCTGAGGAAAGTTTTAGATAATATAAAAATAAATTCCCAGGAAGAAAGAATATAGTAAGGTAAGAACGGTATGAGCCAAGAATGTTTCTTGGCAGATTCTAAAAGATTTGAACTGTACCTCTTCTGTTTCGCAGATGCTTTTGTTTTGTTTTTCATGATGTAGCATTGCATATCATGCTTTATAAGTTTTTGCTTAAGAAATAATGAGAAAGAAGAAGAATTCTGTTTCCTCTTTATTATACTTTTTTTGGGATAAATGGTGTATTTTAAATGTCTTCTCAGAGTAGAGGATTCAGACAGTATAAGCCTGGTGACATTGCTATCCCTAGGGAAGTAGGGGCTCTAGAGACTGAATGCTCCAGGTCCTTTAGGGGAGTCAATTACGTTTCAGGGATAAAATAAAGTGATCTGACTGATATTTATTTAACAAGAGTAAGATTTATTGACAACTTTTAATACAAAGTTTGACTCCACTGTGCCAAAATATTTGCCCTTCCATGCCTCCATTTTCTTATCTGTAGGGTTGAGCTAACGAGAGTACCCAGGGCAGTAGTACTGAGGAAAGTTTTACAGGTTTATGAGAATTCAATAATATAATTTTTAAAAGTTGTTAAATAAATGCTGATGAGAAAACTTTCATTGTTTACAAGAAAAATAAATATAAACTTTTAGGATTACATTTCATGCCTTTACCAGAATAAATCCCAGATGAATTATAGAAGAACTTATTTTTTAAAGATAATATATAAAGCATCTTTACTAATGGAGAAGAAAAAGAAGTAAAAATGGACTAAGGACACAGACAGTTCATAAAGTACAGGTAGTGTTTATGTGAAGTATATAGCCCTTTAATGTGCAAGTGTCACTTCTAAGGAAATGGAGATGCATGAAGATATACTCAAAAATTTCATTCTAAAATATTAACATTACATATTGTGGAATTATGGATAAATTTTTAAAAATTGCTCTCCTCCTTCTCTTTATTCCCCATCTCCTTCTTCTTCATCTTCAATAATAAATATGTATTATTTATATAACAGTTATTTTTTAAAAGAAAAATGGTCCTGGATAGAATGGTGAAAAAATGTTTTGTTTCACTTTGTGAAATCTGTTTCCTTTCCACACTACCCCTTCTTTTATTCCAGTTCAATCTTCACATGACTTCAAAGATTCATCCCTCTTAGGCACACCTGGTTCCTAGTCCAAGTCACAAAGTTTTACCATCCCTCAGCCATTGTGGTACCTCTGAAATTTACCAACTGCTCCCACTGCTTCTTGCTATTGGCTAAAAAAAGTGGATGTAGTTATACAAGATGACCTTCATTAGGCTATAGATAAGTTATATTAGTCTATAGATAACACAGTTCCTGCTGATGAGGGAAAGTTGTTTTATCTTTGCTTAGGAAAGATGGCACTGTGCATTATACTGAAGTGATTCTCATGTCCTGACAAAAATGGCACTCTTTAAGAGAGATACACAATGGGAAACCCCTGGAATTCCTGCTAACAGCTTACTTGGCTACTCCCTTGGAGAACATAACAAGTCTATTATAGCAATCTTCCCAACTGAGCCCCAGTGCAGCCTCAGAATCCTGATCCAGGATTCCTGAGTACAGTGTTTTATCCCAGCTCCTCGCAGTATGGTCCTAGCATTACATGGGAGCTTGTTAGAAATGTAAATATTCAGGCCCAATTCAAAATTTACTAAATCAGAATCTGGGCCTCATTTTCAGGAAGTCCTGCAAAGTATACAGCTGTGGCAGTCTACAGCTGTGCCACTACTTAAATATAGCCCAATGACCCACTGCATTGTTTCACTAAGCATGGTTTGAGGTCAGTTTGTATAAAATCATCTATGATGTTTATTACAAAAGGTGATTCCTAGGTTCCTCTTGAGAACCTAAGATGATGCCAGAAATTTCTGTTTTAAACTAATATCCCTGAGAATTCTTAAAGGTAAACTAAATGGAGGAGTGTTCAAATATAAACTGGCTTGTCCTCTGGAATACAGTGCATGGGGTGGGAACAGGAATACAGTGCATGGGGTGGGAACAGGCTGGGGTGGGGATGGGGTATACCTAGGTATATATTGATAAAGCTCCTTGCCTCTGTGAGGACAGGCCAAAGTATAAATTATCCAGTGTGTGAATGTGGAAAACAAAGGCTCTAGGGTAATACAACGTTTACTAGATGAGTGTAGCTTTGCTGAACCATATCTATAACATAATGATAATCATACCTGACTTGAAAGATCATGGGTACAGTTCCATTAAATACTGTATTTAAAGCTTCTGGTGCATAGTAAGCACTCAAGCTTTTGTGTCTATTGATGTATGCTACTATTTATTCATCATTCTGAATATATAATCAATAACAAAAGTAATTAAACAATGGTTAATATTGAGTGTTAATTATATGCCAGGTACTATGTGAAGCATTTTATATACATTATCTCATTTATTCTTCATAACAACCCTACTGGGATGATACTATTATTGTCTTTGTTTGACAGATAAAGAGAATTGAGACATGGGGTAGGGCAAGAAGTTCTGAAGGTCTTTAAGCTTAGACCCTGTCAAACATTCCAGGCACCATGCAACCTTGGTGAAGGAAAATGATGTATGAGACAAGGTCTTGGAATAAAACTTTTATAATCTTGAAGCATGTTGACAAATAACTAAGCTGAATAAGTATTCAAAAGTTCCAAGGGGATACAGAGCATTCATAAATGTTCGAAGAAAAGAGAGGTCCCTTTCAAGTTCAATAATCAGGGCAGATTTCATGAAGAAGGTGCTTTTTAAATATAGCTTTGAAAGATGTAAGGGTTATAGTAGGAAGAGATTCAACGAGTTACTATTTGGAAAGTATAAATCTCTTAAATAGGATCTGCCATTGAGGAAATGCTCAGTAAATATCAGCTGTTAACTGTTCTTACTATTATTATTACTGTCACCTTAGTGTGTGTGTGTTATAACAGTTTATAATGTGTATGGTCAGGGCGTCTACAGAAGCTACATGGAGAGTACAAACCCAAACATGCCAACCTCACTTCAGTGAGTTCATCTGTCTCTCCAGGTCACTCTGAGAGACTTTATCAAGGGCCACATTCCAGATACGACTGCCCTCCCTCTGACATGCCAGTCTGGTCACTGCCCAAAAAGGCCATGACTGGTGTGTGTGCTGTGACTTTTTGTAAACTTATTCATATCTTGCTGCCTGGATCATGTAGGTGATGACATGGAAGCAGTAGTTGACTACTTCCTTCATACCATCTCCTGAGATTGGGGGTGACACCTGCTCTCCAGGGCATAACAGGATCTCCTCTGAACTGCTTTGTGATCTCATTGAAGAGAATTTATGTGTCTCCTTATAGCATCCACAGAATGGGTCCCCACCTTTCAGGGGATGGACACAGTTTGGCCATCTTATCCTCAGATGTTGGGGTCCATCTCCCCTCAAGCCTCACTGACATCCCACATAATCCAGGACATGTAGGTTTTAGAGCTTGGGCAGACCTCATTTCAAAGCCTAGAACCTGCAGGTCTTGGTTATGTGACCTTGGGCAAGTCACCTGTCCTCTCTGAGCCTCAGTAAAATGCCCACCTTGGAGGGTATCTCTGCATCTTAGTGATGTGTTCCAAGTGCCTGGCTTCCAGCCACCTTCAACAAGAATTTTCTGAGTACCTACTATGTGCCTGAGTTCTAGGTGTTGAGGACAAAACAGAGAACAAAGACAACACAGTTCCTGTTTCATAGACTAGGTCAGTAAGTATATAGAACATTAGAGAGTGGCAAGTGCTATATAGGAAGATAAGGCTGGGTCAGGGGAAAGGGTATACTGGGGATAGAGGGATTTTATTTAGGGTGGGAAGGGATAGCATCCCTGATAGGGGTCATTTGAACAGAGATCAAGGAAAAGTCATGATGGAGAGAGTCACACTCTGACCTCAGGGTGTTTATCCTGGATGCTTCCACTACCTGGGACACTCTGTCCCCAGATAAACCCATGGCTTACTCTTTCACCACCTTCAGGTCTCTATGCTTCATATTTCCTTCCTGGTAAGGCCTTCTCAGATACTTCCTGTAGAAAACAACTATATACCACAGTCAGTCTCTACCTTCTCACCATATTTAATTTCTTTCCATAGCACTCAACACTACCTGGCATATATTTATTATGTATTGGTTTAATGCCCATCTCTAGAACAGAGGTTGGCAACTATAGCCCATGGACCAAAGCTGACCCACTGTCTGTTTTTATAGATACATTTTTATTGAAATATAGCCACACTCATCCTTTCGTCACACATCAATGCCAGGAGAGTAATGCTGTCCTGATTCTATGGGGAGATGATAACTAGAAGCTCTGCATTTGGTATTCTGGACCTTGCCCCATTAGTCTCTTTCCTTGGCTGATTTTAATTTTAATCAGTATCTTTTCCTTGTAATAAACTGTAACCATGAATATAACAGTTTTCAATGAGTTCTGTGAGTCTTTCCAGCAAATTACTAAGGTTTTGGGAATCCCCTGACCTTGTAATTCAGTAGTCCTTTGTGAACTGTTCTCTCTAACTTTGAAGTTGGCCATCTTTTTGCAAATATGCAGGGTATGGGTTTCCATGGACTTCAGACCCCTTTCCAGACTCACCCCTTGAAAGGTGCTAGATCCAACACATCCTCAGCAGGTACCTGCACCCTTCTCAGTCTCCCCCTGTCTCTGAGGCTAACAGAGGGGACAGAGCCACCACCTCATCATAGGAGCACCATCTAGTAATGGCTGCAAGCCTGAGCATTTCTGATGGGGGTCTAGGAGAGAGGAGGATGAATGTTTCCCTTCTTTCTTTTCCAGACCTTTCTGGTGAATGCCCCTGTCCTCATACCAGGGCCTAATATTGGGGCCACAGAGGTGGACAGATGGGGCTAAACCCAAGGGAATGAGGACCCTATCCTTCAGGGGAGAAAAATACATCAATAATAATGACAATAATCAGAATGTTAAAAATTAATAAAAGTTTGCTCCTCTCATTCTTGTGTACACAGCTCTCTGCACATGTATGAGTGTTTCTTTAGGATACATTCTTAGAAGTGGTATTGCTCCATCAAGGGAATAATTTATTCAGATACCTAATGAGCATGTACTGTGTACCAAGTATTGTTCTAGGAGGTGTTTGTCTCTTGAGTGTGAGGTACTTGAATTCTTTACAGTTTTTTCTCTAGAGTATAGTAAGCACACTGAGCTGCTTGAGCGTCTCTGTTCAGAATTGTCAGTGTCTAAGCTGTTATAGGGTCTGTATCATGGATATATTGTCTCTGGACTCTATGGGGGTCTATGTTCCAGGGGATGAGGTCTCTGAGCTGCTTGGCAGATCGTTTCTTCAGCAGATGAGATCTCTTGAGATTTGGGGGATCTTTTTCAAGATGTGAGTTTCTTTTCCCCAAGCTTTATTGAGATATAATTGACATAAAACATTGTGTAAATTTAAGGTGTACAGTGTGTTGATTTGATACATTTATATATTGCAAAATGATTACCACCATAGTATGAGCTACCACTCCATCCCATCACATAATTATCATTTTTTTTGTGGTGAGAACATTGTGATTATAGCTAATAATACTGTATCATATACTGAAGTATATGATACAGTATTATTTAGTATATGATACTTGAGTATATGATACAGTATTATTAGCTATAATCACCATACTCTACATTAGGGTCTCAGAACTTATTCATCTTATAACTGGAAGTTTATACTCTTTGACCAATATCTCCCCATTTCACCTCTTCCCAGCCTCTGGTAACCACTCTACTCTCTGTTTCTCTGAGTTTAGCTTCTTTAGATTCCACTTATAACAGATATCATACAAATACTGTATGATATCTGTTATAAGAAAATAAGTCTTTCTCTGACTATTTCACTTAGCTTAATACCCTCAATTTCCATACAAGTTATTGCGAATGTCAGGGGTTTCTTCTTTCTCATGACTGATTAATACTTTATTTTACATCCCTATATTTATACATATAGATACATTATTTTTTTTCACATCTTCTTTATCCATTCATTTGTTGACACTTAGGTTGCTTCTACATCTTGGCTATTGTAAATAATGTTAAAATGAACAAAGAAATGTATCTATCTTTTTTGAATTGTTTTCATTTTCTTTGGATAAATACCATGGAGTGGAATTACTGATTCATATTGAAGTTATATTTTTTAATTTTAGAGGAATTCCCATACTGTTTTCTATAGTGGCTACACCAATTTACAGTCCCAACAGTGTACAAGTGTTCCCTTCTTTTCACATCCTTGACAATGCTTATTGATGATAGCCATTCTAATATATGTGGGTGGTATCTCATTGTGGTTTTGATGTGCATTTCTCAGTGTGTGAGGTCTCTGAGTTCCTTAAGTGTCTGTGTCCCCAGGTGTAATATTTCTCTACTGCTTGGGGGTTCTGAATCCCAGAGTGTGAGATCTGTGTATTCCTGGGGAGTCTGTGACATAATGTGTCTGGTCTTTTGGCGGGTTTGTGTTTATTATAAGGAGTTTCACTATTTGGGGATCTGCATTCTGAATTTGAAGTCTCCCAGCTATTTGGCATGGTCTATGTGTGGGAATGAAGGTCTCTGGACTCTTTCTGGGTACTGAATCCAGGGTTTATGGTCTCTGAACTCAAAAGGTGAGTTCTCTGAGCTGTTAAGGGTCTGTGTCAATGTGTGATGTCTATTGGCTGATTGGAGTGTTTGTTCTCAAAGGCCCTTAACTGTTGGCTGTTTTCCAGGGTGTGAGGTCTGAGGCTTTTGGGAAATTTGTATTTTTCGTGTACAGTCTGAGATGGTTTTGGGTCTGTGTCCAAGATATGTCTGTCTGCAGATCTTTAAGCTGTTTCTGTATCTATTTTCAGGTTGGAGGTCTGAAATATTTGAGAAGTCTGTATCTACACTGTGAAATTTCTCAACACTTTGGATATGTGTTCAAGGGAGAAAATTCCCTCAGTCATTTTGAGGTCTGTTTATGAGGTATGTAGGCATCTTTTCTAGAGTATGAGCTCCCTGAGAAGTTTGAAGATCTGTGTCCTAGGTGTGAGTTGTCTGAGCAGTTTGAGGGTCCTCATCTCAGAGTATGAGGTCTTTAAGTTTATTTTTTTGTTTGATGTTTAATGCCTGTCTGCTGTTTGGGGGTTTTGTGCCCAGGAATGAGGTCTCTGAATTCTTTGGAGGTCTGTGTTCCAAGGTATGATTTTTATATATCTCAAAGTCTGTGTTCAGGGTGTAAAGTTTCTAAACTCTTTGAGGATCTGTGTTCCAAATTTGAACCTATGATATTTGGGGTTCTTTATTCATGATATGAGTGTCTCATTAAGGGTGTGGGTTCCAAGGTTTGAGTCCGAAGTATTTTGAGTCTTTGTCTAGGATGTGAGGCTCCACAATCTTTGAAGGTGTTTGTCTCAAGGTTTGAGTCTGATGTATTTGAAGTCTGAGTTCAGAATATGAGGTTTTAAATGCTTGAATTATCTATGTCCTGTGGTCTGGGTCTGAGGTAATGGGGGATCTGTGTTCAGAATGTATGGTCTCTAAAATCTTTGAGTGTTTGTTTCCAGGGGTTTGAATGAGCAGTCCCCAACATTTTTGGTACTAGGTACCACTTTTATGGAAGACAATTTTCCATGGACAAGTAAGGGAGAGATGGTTTCCAGATGATTCAAGTACATTACATTTATTGTGTGCTTTATTTCTATTATTACATTGTAATATATAATGAAATAATTATACAACTCACCATAATGCAGAATTAGTGGGAGCACTAAACTTGTCTTCCTGCAACCAAATGGTCCTATCTGGGGGTGATGGGAGACAGTGACACCCAAAATGTGTTGCTTATGTCCAGTCTACTTTATAATCTCGTTTTGGTTGCTGCCACTACAGAAAACCCTACTTTACAAAGATAGAATGTTTGAAATGGAAGTAGACTTTTCAGTGCTTTTGTGGCAATCTCAGGATATTCTGCCTTGACTTTAATCCAGAATGTATGGAGCTTTGAAGTTGTCTCAAACATACTTTTAAAGCCACCATCATTTGTAATCTCAAGCAGTTGATCTTCTAACACAGACAAAGTTGATTCACCTCATTTATTCACAAATGGGTCATGGAACTATTCCTTCCTACTTTGGGGGTCTTTTGTGTTTGCGAAGCAATGTTCAAACTCTTTTGAAAGCTGAGATAGGTGATCATGCACCAGTTGGGAGAAGGAAGGTCCTGGCTCAGTCTTTTTCAAAATCTCTGCTAATGTTTGGAACATGTCAAAAACCCCAATGTTCACTCATTGCCCCTATAATTCCAGTTTGGCTTTGAATGCAGCTACTTTATCTGCCGACTTGAACACAGTTGTTGTTTTCATCTGAAGTGACAGATTGAGTTGGTTAAGCAGGTTGAATATGTCACACAAGCAAGCAAATTTTGCAACCCATTCTGTGTCACTGAGATGTGCTGCAGTGGTGAATGTTTTTTTAAAAGAAATCTCTGGAGTGGCCTCATAACTCAAAAACTCTGGCCAGTGATCTACCTTTAGAAAGCTATCTCACTTCTGTGTATAAGAGAAGACGCATGTTCTCTGTGTTCATCTCATAGAGCTGTATGAACAGACGTAAGTTAAGGGTATGTACTTTAACGTGACTGATAATTTTAATCATACCCTGTGAAACGTTGTTTAGATCAGGTGACATTTTTTGGCTAGCCAGCATTTCTCTATGCATAGATTCACATTCAGAAGCAACCTCTTTGATCCAAGTAGTGAAACCAGAAAGCTGTCCAGTCATGGCAGCCACTCTGTCTGTGCATATACCAACACAAAATGACCAATTTAGTTTTCCTGATATGTAATCATTCAAAAACTTGAATAATTCTGCAGTTGTGGTGTTGGTTGGCAACAAAAGTACACATAATACATCCTTACGCACAGCCTCCTGAAAAATATGTTGCACAAAACGAGCATTGTTGCCTTGTTGTCAATATCGGTAGACACATCAGCCTGGATTGTGTACCACAGTGACTTAATCTTCTCTAACCATTGTATGTCAATATCCTCTGCCATTTCACCAATTCATCTAGTTATGGTGCTAGCCGAAAGAGGAACACATGCCACCTTTTGAACTGCAGTCTCTCCTAAATGTTAACGACAAATGTCCTTAGCATCAGGCAGGGTCAACTCTTCACCAATCATAAAGGGCTTCTTAGCTTTAGCAATGTGGTTAGCCATGAAGAATGATGCTCTCAGGCAGACACATTTGATGAAGTGGTGGCCTTCAATAATTGTTTCTGTTCTTTGTGTTCACTTTTTTTCTCTTTTGAAAAACTCCAAAGGCTTGTCTTTTAACGCAGGGTGCTTGGTCTCCATGTGGCAAAGCCGTTTTGAAGGTTTCATGGCTTCTTTGGATAGCCAGTCGCCACATATTATACAAAGAGGGCTTGGAGAATGTGAATCACTTGTTGCAATAAAACTGTAAGTAGGACCTTTTGTATTTTCTTTTAAATACAGCTTTCTTTTTGTTGACAGTCTTAAAGTCTTCTCGTCTCACCGTTGGGTCTTTCTCTCTTTTCAAAGAAGTTCTCCAGTGATGTTTGTTTTTTACTCATTTTGGCTAAGGTAAGCTTGTGGGCTTACCAAAACTGTGACTGAGACAAGTGCGCAGTGCGGGAAAGAGTCGCAGATGGAAGTGGTAAATAAAATAATGGGTAGGCCATGTGCAGACTAAAATAAGTGTCAGATTCTGACTTAAAGCCTGCCACCAGATGCAGCTTAGTTGTCATTTGCCACTCATTGATAGGGTTTTGATATGAGTCTGCAAGCAATTGACTTATTATGGTTTCTGTGTAATCAAACCTCTTTGCTAATGTTAATCTGTATTTGCAGCTGCTTCCCAGCACTAGCATTACCACTTCAGCTCATCTTCAGATCATCAGGCATTAGATTCTCATAAGGAGCATGTAATCTAGATCCCTTGCATGCACAGTTCATAATAGGGTTCATGCTACTATGAGAATCTAATGCCTGATGATCTGAGGTGGAGCTGAGTCAGTGATGCTAGTGCTGGGGAGTGGCTGCAAACACAGATGAAGCTTCACTTGCTAGCTAGCCCACCTCTCACCTCCTGTTGTGCAGCCCGGTTCCTAAGAGGCCACAACCAGTACCAGTCCATAGCCTGGGGGTTTGGGATCCCTAGTCTAAGTGCTTTGACACAGTGTCCAATGTGAGGCTCCGAAGTTATTGCAGGTCTATTCCCCAGTGTTTACAGGGATCTCTGTTGAGGCTCTGAGGTCTGTATATCTGCTTTTGGGTCTTTCCAAATGGTGTTAGATCTCTAAACAGGATGTGAGGTCATTCAGCTTTTTAGAGGTTCGTGTTCAGGGTATGATGTCTCTGATCTCTTTGGGGTGTCTGTGTTGAAGTTTTGAGGTCTCTGAGATTTCCTTGGTCTGGATTTCTATTCTTGGTGTGAGGTATCAGAACTCTGTAGTGATCCTTGTCCCAAGGTGTAAGGATGCTGAGCCTTTTGGGAGTTTGTTTTGGGTGTGAAGTCTGTTAGTTGTTCCAGGGTATGTGTACAGAGTGTAAGGTCTCTGAGTTCATTAGTTGTCTGAGTTCAAGCACTGATTGTGGATGAGGGACCTGAACTCCATGGGGGTGTTCCTCTGTGTTTAGGATGTAAGATCTACTTACTGTTTGGTGGTCTGATTGCTAGGGTGTGAGTTCTGTGGGTT
Organism: Macroglossus sobrinus; assembly: GCA_004027375.1. Taxonomy (NCBI): domain Eukaryota; kingdom Metazoa; phylum Chordata; class Mammalia; order Chiroptera; family Pteropodidae; genus Macroglossus; species Macroglossus sobrinus. The sequence goes on from PVKZ01002430.1 coordinate 202,108, forward strand.
TTAGGGGGTCTGAGTTCAGGGTGTGGATTTTCTGAGCTTTTTTTTTTTGCAGGGGGCAGAATCTGTGTAAAAAGTTTGAGAACTTCAAGCTTGTAAGGGTGCTTTGTGAGGTTTCTGAAGTATTTGATTGTCTATTTTCCAGTATGTGTTTTCTATGGCTATTTGGAGGTTTGTGCCCCAGAATGTGAAGTACCTGAACTTTTGGTGAGTCTGTTTATTGTGTGAGGTTTGTGAGATTTTTAGAGGTCTTTTCCAAGCATATAAGGTCCTTGAGTTCTTTTGTGTTCTGTGTCCAGGATATGAGTTCTCTGTGGTGTTCATGTGTTTGTATCCTGCATGTGAGTTGTGGAAGCTGCTAAGATGAAGTGGTACATAGATCGCTCTCTGAGGTCTTTAGGAGTCTGTGTCTAGGATTTTAGGTCTCTTACCTATTTAGGGGTCTTTGCCTAGGCTTGGAGATTACTGAACTCTTTGGAGATCTGTCTTCCGGGTTGTGAGGTCTTGGATACTTAGGGGTCTATATCTTCAGTATCAGATGGCCTAACTCTTGGGGAGGAGTATATGTCCCAGATATGAGGTCTCTGAGCTGCATGGGTAAATGTGCCTCAAGAGTGATGTTGGTATCTGTGCCAGGGTATAAGGACTCTTTGTTTGGGACTTTCCATTGTGGGTATAAAGTCTGTGAAGTGCTTAGCTGCCTGTGTCCAGTCCCAGGTAAGTTGTGTGTGTGTTGTTTATGGTCTATGGGGGTCTCCTTCCATAGTGTGAAGTCTCTAAGCTGATTCGGGGTCATTTTCCCAAGGTATGAGATCTAAGAATTGTTTGGAGGCATGAAGTTCTTTGTCCTCAGATCTTGATAGACAAGATCTTCATGATAATCATTGCCTCACTACTCTGTGACATCTCAGTTGCCTTAACCTCTCAGCACCTAATTGTCTTCATTTTTACTCGGTGAAATCCATATTCCCCTAAGAGTGATTGCTCTGAGGATTAAGTATGATTGAACTTTGTGAATCCTCTGGCACAGAGTCTAGGATCCCAGTGGCTTTAAACAAAGAGGGTCCATTATTGTGTTTCTCACAATCCCCAAGATTATTACTGATAGATAGAACATGGTACAAGTTTTCCTCAATGTGGATAAAAACTCTTCCTTGTCCTAAGAACATCTATGTCTTTCCAGCAGGTGTCTGCCCCTCCTCATCCTGTCCTGGACTCCCCAACATCCATCTGTCCTGGAGTGGCATAACTACTCTTCTTACCCTTCCTGTGCCCCAGTCAGGATAAGGGGTCAGAGTAGGAATGGTCCAGTGGACTCATGAATATCCTGGGCTGGTTCTGGGGTCTGAGTAGGGATTTATGTGAGTATTTCATGGTCCAAGAACATAGCTGAGGGTTCATTTGTTTCATTATATTGATATTTAAGCCTTATCATTGTTAGCACTAAGAAACCCCCCCCCACACACAATTATTTGAATAGATAATAAACTCTCTCACTCACACACACACATTTTGCAAAACACAAATGCTTCAAAAGAGTATAGTGAAAATAAGATTCATTTCCCTGTCCTGTTGTCATGGTAAGCAGTTTCTTGAGAGTCCTGAGGCGGTCTCTGCACATACCATTCTATGTGTAAACATGTTACCATCAACTCCTACTCCATTTTGTCCTCAAGTGGAGACACATGGTCTGTTCTTTGGTGGTTTCACTAGGCAATGCACCTCAAAGACTGTTCTTAACAGCCCACATGTTAATCTCTGCCCACTGTCTCCCATGTTGCAAAGATGAAAATTCATTATTTTCTCCTCATCTGCTGTGTATTAACAAACAGGTTGTCTTTTGCTGTGACAAGCAGAACAATCAGATTATCATCATTGTTGAGTTTTGGTCTTAGATGGGAGTCCTTGAGACTAGGGGTCTTGTGTGGAAAAGGAGTCATATGAGGAGTCACAAGCCTGGTGCCTGGGGACCTCAAGATGCTAGGAGCATCTCACAGAAGTGAAGGGGACTTTCTGCATGTGATAGAATACCAGACTAGTCAAGACAGGAAGAGAAAGCCCTCTGGGGGTTCTGAAGGAAGAGGGACTCATGTTAGGTGCTTTCATTGGCTACTGGTTTGAGGAGAGGGAGGAGATCCCAGTAAACCAAATATCTGTCAATCCTGCAGACATTGTTCCTAGACTGTAGAAGTGGAGACCCTTGGGCCCGAGACCTGTCCCACACAAAGGTATGATGTTGAGTGACAAGACATTATCATTCTCAGAGGAGCAGGCATGGATTCAGGTAAACTGAGATGCCCTTGCTATGCAGCCTCCAGGAGCTGGCTCTGTGGGAAGGGTCATCACTGTGAAAAAGGCTGTGCTTCAGGAAACATGTTGGTTAGAGAGAGTTTATGTGGGTAATCACATCTGCCCACACCCCTGGCCATGTCTCCTTCCCCACCTGTTTGTCATGGCCTATACCAAGCTCCAGGTCCAGAGCTCTACAGAGTGATGATTCTCTGAGGCTTTCCTCATAGTCTCCCAGTCCCAAAGTCTTTAGCAGACCCAGTCCTGACCTCTTGGCCTCATTATTCCCATCTCTATAGCAGGCACTAGCCACCACTATGTCTCATCCATGTTTGCTCTCCTTCTCCACTCAGGCCTTGGCCCTGGACTTCTAAAATAACCCTAATCCCAAGTGATGTCCAATATGGTTCATGTTCTTGTTAGTAAAAAGACCAGACAAGTCTTCCTCTACTGCACCATCTTGCAAGAAAAGAACATCCACTGGCGGGGAGGGGCTGTGCTGGACCAGCAAACTGTAGGCCAGGGAGGAGGGGGAATCAATACCATCTCTGACAGTGATGGGAATATGATAACCCGTGCTTCTGGCTTCCACCTGGGCTCTACACCCACTCTCTAGCTTTTGTGTCCACCTACTCTGTAGCCCCTATCATGGATCAACCATTTGTCCTCTTCTAATTGGCCTTAAGACCATGTGTCTTCTAATTGGCCTTAAGACCATGGGTAGACACTGGCTCTGGGATGAGGGTTTCTGATTGGTCCTAAAGAACTTTCATGCCCCAGTTCTGCCCAGTTGCAAGGGACTTCCAGAAAGTCCCTAAGCCCCACACCTTCCCTCAAATGCTGTGCTTTCATTGGCTACTGGTTTTGTTCAAGTGCCTTGGGTTGCTTGGCCTGGCCTTCACTACTAAGGAGGTGAGACTCTAGCACAGGAGCATGATGAGAGCTAGAACCCATCTTGGAGCATCAGTAATCTTCCTGTAAATTATATCATCCCTGACTCCTCCTTGGTCCCCCTACCCCTGCAGAGATCAGCCAGCTCAGTCAACTGCAGCCATACTCTGGTGGTGGAGGCTGACTTTGTGTGAGCTTCTGCAGTCATGGGTTCCTCATTCATCCCTAAACGCAGTCATAAGCCCAGTAGGCACCTCTGTCACCAGTCAGTATTCACTTAAGTGCATTTAATTATTCTCTTCACTTAAAACTAAAATTGGATTTGGGTTTTAAGGGAAGTTCACAGAAGTCACTTCATTAAATATCTTGCTCTGGTGGGAGAAGTATGGCTGGTAGCCCAGGGTTCCTGATCCCAGGACACAGAGCCAAGAGAGCTCAACTTGCAAAACTTGGGTGGATGTGAGTCGGGGATGTGAGAGTATGGGGAACAGGGCAAGAAAGATGAGGAGGTAGGAGGGAAAGAGGAAGAAGCAACAAAGACAGAAAGTAAAAGAGACATCAGAATACAAGCTCACACTTATTGATGCTTAATATGGGCTAGACACTGTTTTTAGCAATGCATAACAAAAGCTTAGAAGGAAATGAAGGGGATCAGCATATGTTACCCTGAAATATACCACTTTGGCATAAGAATTATTTTGAGCTTGAGTTCCTGAAATCCCTTACCTGCTTAAAAGCAGAACCTCTCTAAAAAACTCAGAATAACTCAATTTCCATAAATATCCTCCCTGAGAGAAACTCCTGTTTTCTCTTCTCTGAGAGAAGTCAGCAACACATCCAAATAAACATTGTCACAAGACTATTATATATCTCTAATCTATTCTCCTAAGGGTTCATTCCAGAAAGTCATTTGTTTTTTCATGAGTGCCCTTTCTCAATCTCCCTTTCCCTTACTAAATTAGGTATATGGACTCCAAATTCTAACCACCCTTTTTAGTTACTCATCACTGAGTGCTCTCAAGTGTATAGGATGTAAGTGATAACAACTTCTGTTTTTCTGTTGTTAATCTGTCTTTTGTCAGTCTAACATGCAGGGGCCCAGGTGAAGAACTTAAGAATATATAGAGAAAAAGTTTTCTTTCCCTACAGAAATTCTACCAAATATTACGTGGTATTCTTGAGTGTAAAACTGAAGAATTTTCTTTTTTTTTCTCATTTTATTATTTTTTAATAATAATTATCTTTGAAAATTTTCTCATTTTATTATTTCTTTGAATTTTCTTAGTTTAATCATTCTTTGATTTGTTCATGATTAAAAATGATTTTTCTAAAGATTCATTCTCCTAGTCCTCTAAATGATTCAGGTATCAAATTGTTTTGATATATTTGTCAGGTTAGAAATCAGTGAGTGACCAGGGGTAGTATTTACAGCAAAAGAAAGATTTGAGATGTAATATTGACTGCTGTCAGGGAGAGGATTGCGAATGGGATAGAAGGTCAGCAAAAGCCTGCAAAAGTTCTGGAAAATGTCGAGGCAATAAGATGAACAGAGTTCCTTAAGAATTGAGACTGTGTACTATCAAGAGAGGTATCTTTTATTAAGTTTTTCTAGATTTTTTCCCTGGTTGTGGCTCCAGTGGCTCATTTGATTAGGTCATAGTATGTATAAGGTAGCACTATTTGTGAGCAATGCCAAGAATGTGGGTTAAAGCCTCACTTAGAGTACTTTTTACTTTCTGAGCAATGCTGAGGATATGATCATCTATGATTACTCAGAAAAAAATAGATCAATACATAATGAAGTAGATCCAACTGTCCCCCGAGCAATATTTCTAAAGCCATAAGGAGAAAGTGAAATATGGTAACAGTTGTAGCAGTGAGTTATAAATTATAGGCTTATAGGATTTGATTTGATCACTCCAAAAAGAAACATGAAGGGAATGCAAATGTGAGAGAACACATTTCTAGGGGGGAAATAAACTAAAATATTTAAATGGGGGAGATATTGACAAAGGAAGAGATAATGATAGTTTGCACAATCTAAGTGGAACATGCAAAGAAGTGGGTACATTAAATGGATATTTGGGAAGTAAAATGGACAGACCTAAACAATAATTTGGACTTGGTGTGAAGGAAAAGAAGGTACAAAGTATTGAGACCAGGTTTCTGTGCTGAGTAATAAGATGGGTGATAGTATCATTTGTTGAAATGAGGAATACTAGAAGAGGATTGTTTTGTAAAGAATTACAAAATAGGAATTTTTCACAAAGGGCTCATAGTCTACATCAAAGTCAAGATGAGAGACATTTCTCTTAATCTATAGTTACATGTCTCTGTGAGTTTGAGACCCTGTTCCTCTATACTCCTCATATCTGCAACATCACACAACCCTGTAGTGCCAGCATTGTTTTCAGCATATGCCTTTTCTTTATAAATATGTACACAGATAATTCATGAATACAATCTAGTGCACAAGAATCAAACAATATCTAAGTATATGGAGTGCATTAGACCACTATAACCTACCCTATTCTCCCCCATCTCACAGGTAACATCTGGGGTCAGTTACAGGTGTTTTATTCCATACATTTTTCTCTGCATTCACATGGGCATCACACATGTATACATGTGCACATGCACGTGTGTGTGTGTGTGTGCGCACACACACACTTACACACACACACACACCCACAGACAAGGTCCCATTATGAGCATTACTCACATATACCCCATTAATAATGTGTCTTGGAGAAATCCTTCTGGCTAGTACAGATTGATCCCTCTCATTCTTTTACAGCTTGCTTGTGCTTCACAGTATAACTTGAACTCCATCACTCATTTACCCTCTAATGTGCATTGGCTATTAATAGACTTTTAACTTTTACAGGTTGTTTTTCCTTGTGCACACAGCTCTCTCTCTCTCTCTCTCTCTCTCTCTCTCTCTCTCTCTCTCTGTCTCCCATTGTGTGTGTATGAGGGTTTATTACACATTTTTATTAGTAAGATTGCTTTGTCAAAGAGTTCACTCATTCAACAAACCCTTATTGAGCACCTACTGTGTGGCTAAGGATTATTCTATGAGTTGGGAAAACATTAGTAGACAAAGCAGACAAATATCTCTAAGGGTGGAGTGGCCATTTTTTATTTTGATGAATGTTGCCACATGTTGTCTCTCATGGTACAGTGGGAATTAATGCCTGTTTACTGTTATCCTAAATACCACTCCTTGTTTGCAGTTTCTACAGACCAAAAATACTCAAGTAATCTAAAAGAAGGCAGAAAGGGGAGGATAGAATAGATAAATAAATAAATAAACAAATAAAAACAAATAACCTCTCTTCCCAATAACCTGATAGCTCCAAATATAATTAGGGCTAATTGTATAAACAATTCAATTGAAATACAGAGATGCATAGAGTAGATAAAAAGCAAGGCCCTAATAAATTCTACACATAAGAGATATACTTGAAATATAAAGATACAGAGGTTATAAAAGTAAATGAATGTAAAGAGATATACTACCCACATAAAAACATAAGAAGAATAGAATAGATACTATAAATCAGATAAAACAGACTGGAAGACTGTTTTATCACAGATAAAAGGGAAATGCCATCATGATAAAAGGGAAAGTTCCTTAGAAAGATATAACAATTATAAATATATACGTACCTAATAATAGAGCCGTGATATATCATAAGCAAATATTAACAGAATTATAGCAGGAAATTACTAGACTTTCCTCCCATCAGTGAAGGCACAGAAGGTTTGAACACCACTATCCAACACTTTGATGTGGTTAATATCTATAGAACACTTCATCCAATAACTGAAGAATATAGGCATATCTCATTTTACCATGCTTTGTTTTATTGTGCATTGCAGATATTGTGTTTTTAACAAATTGAAGATTTGTGGCAATCCTGTGTCAGGCAAGTCTATTAGTGCCATTTTTCCAACAGGCTCAGATGATGGCATTTTTTAGCAATGAAGTATTTTTAAATGAAGGTATGTACATTTTTAGACATAACACTACTGCACACTTAATAGATTACATTATAGCACAAATATAACTTTTATATGCAGTGGGAAAGCAAATAAATTAGCTTTATTGTGGTGGTATGGAACCAAATTTGCAATATCTCCAAAGTATGCCTGTATACAGTTTTTTCAAGCATATTTCACCAAAATAGACTTTGGGTTGGACCTTAAAATATATCTTAATAAATTTTAAAGGACCAAGATTATACAGAATACATCCTATGATTATAGTTAAATTAGATAACAAAATCAATTATATGACATATTGGAAACCCCCAAATATATGGAAATTAAACAACATACTTTTAAGTGATTTCTAGGTCAAAGATGAAATCACAAGAGAAATTATTAAATATTTTGAGTTGAATGATAATGAAAGTAGAATAGATCAAAATTCATGGGATTCAACTAAAGGAATACTTACAGGGAATTTATAGCTTTAAATGATAATATTAGAAAAAAGTATGTAAAAAAATGACCTAAGATTTCTCCTTAAGAAGCTAAAAAAAGAAGAGCCAAGTTAATCCCTGGTAACTAGATGGAAATAAATAATAAAGAGCATGAATCGACTTTATTGGAAATAGACATTAGAGAAAATTAACAATGCCAAAAGGCATATTTGTATAAAGATCAATAAAACTGATAAACCTCTAGCTAGACAGAACAAGATGAATAGGGAGAGGAAACAAAGCACTGATATCAGGAACATACATGAGACTATCACCAGAGACCCTATAGACACTGAAAGGATAACAAAATGAACAACTTTTGACAAGTAGACAGGATGAGTGAAGGGAGAAGTCAAACTATGATGCAGTCCCAATTACTGCCATGGTTGACTCCCCAGGGAGTTCTTGAATGGACCATAAGAATTATCCTAGGTTAGGTCTACATGGCCCTGCATTTTATACTCCCATACTAATCAGTCATTAAATGTAGGCCACCCGGGGAAGAAGTGTGACCTTGAGTAAGGCAGCTCTCTGCAGCTGAGACAAGTTTTGAAGGGGCTTACAAGTGTCTACCAATAGCATGCCTAGCAGCTGAGGGACTAAGCCCTTCATTGAAGGGGTATCTAGGTGGCACATCACAGTGTCCACCACAGGTACCTTTAGAAATATTTCTTTTCAAAACAGTTCAACACTATCAGTGACATGATAGAGTAGCTTGAGGTAGAGAGGAAGAGAGGATTGAATACATGATGACTTATTAGAATAATGAATGAAAAACTAATAACATTAAAACCACCCACTGTGGGTCAGGTACCCAGGTGAGAACCAAAGATACTGAAAGATATAGTCCTTGTCCTCAGTGGGAAGAGGCACAGCAGAGAGCATGAAATGAAATCTCATAAAACGTGTGTTAGGATAACACTTCAGGAGTGAAGAATGATGAACAATTCACTCTGACTTTGGCTGGAGAGTAGGGATGGGAGGGCAGTGTGAGTGGGTTGGATTTCTAGAAAGGTTTAGGTTATATTTTAGCATCTATAAGACCAAGAATGTTTTGTACAGAATGTGGCATTCGAGGCGTTTTTTAAAAACATAGTTCTGCTTTTTTAAATGCACTCAGAGTTAAAATATAATTTGGTTTAAAAAAACATGATATGCACAAGAGTTCTAAAACAACTGCTAATGGAAGACATGTCTATTTCTATATCCAATATCTTTTTTTCCAAGAAACACCTTTCCTACCAATTATGTGCTGCATATAAAAAACAACCATTACAATGTCTTCAGGACAATTTTTTTTCTCAGAAGACAGAATAGAAATCTAAAATGAGCAAGGTTTATTTAGAATATTTTAATTTATAATGTAAAAAAAGAGAAATTTCCTTCACTGCTTAGTTATGTATATATAGGACCTCTCAATAGGAAATGGCATTTTATTCAGTTACTTCAGATTCAAGTCTTGGAACACAGAATCCCAAAGAACTCAGAGACCTCACACCTTGAACACAGACTCTGAAAACCTCACATTCAACTTTGGAATAAAGGCTCTCAAATATTTTAGAGACTTCACACCCTGAACACAAACCAACAAATACCAAAGACTCTATCTTAAAATGCAAATAATCAATGAGTTCAGAGACCTCATAACTTCACATGAATCACCACATATCTCAGATTAGAATCTTGGAACACAGAAACTCAGACACCTCACACACTAAATTTAGACCCCGAGTACCTCAGAAACAAACTTGGGACAAAGACTCTGAAAGAGTTCAGACACCTCCCACGCCGAACACAGACCTCCAATTACCTTATACCCAAACCTTGGAATACAGAATCTCAAAGGCTTCAGAGACTTCACATCCTGAATATAAACCCCAAAGACCTCAGACTCAAATCTTGGAGCACAGAACTCTAGAAGTTCAGAGACTTCACTCTGAACAGATTACTTAAAATACCGCAGACTCAAATATTAGAAAGGACTCTAAATGAATTCAGAAACCTCATTTCCTAAAAAACAGACATCTTCCCGGTTATCTCAGAATTAAACCTTGAAACACAGAACCCTAAAGAGCTCAGAGACCTCACACCCAACACAAATCCTCAAAATTTGGACTACAGACCCTGAAAGAGTACAGAGGCATTACACACTAAAAATAGACCACCAAAGACCTCAGACTCAAACACTGGGACAAATCCTCAAAGAGTTCAGGCACTACATGCCATTAACTCAGACCTCCAGTTACAATAACTGAACCTTAGGGAATGACAAAGGTATTCAACAAATTCAGAGACCTCACACTCTGAACAAAGACACCTAAATAGCTCAGAGTCAAACCTTGAGACATAGGCCCCACAGATTTCAGAGACATCCCAACCTGAACACAGATTCCCAATACCTGACTAAAACTTTAGAACACAGATTCTTAAAAATTTCAGAGACCTCATGTCCTCAATACAGACTCAAAAACTATCTCAGACTCAAACCTGAGACACAAACTCTCTAAAAGTTCAGAGCCTAATACTCTGAATACAGTCTTTTAAATATCTTAGTCTCAAATCTTGCAAAGGGTCCCAAATGAGTTCAGAAATGTCATTCTATGAAACACAGGCCACCAATTACCTCACAATCAAACCTTGGAACACAACCCCAAGAGGTTCAGAGACCTTAAACCGTGAGTACTAACTTCAGCTTCAAAGCTTGGGACACACAACCTTAAAGAATTCAGAGTTTCCAAGCTGAACACAAAGAAAAATACTTAAGATTTAAATCTGAGAAAACAGACCCTCAAAGATTTTTAGGGACCTCATACCTTGAACACAGACTGCCTAACACCACAAACTCAAATTCTGAAACACAGAACCTCAAAAAGGTCAGAGATCTCACACCCTGACCAGAGTATGCCAAACATTTCTCACAACATGGCACATAGAACCAGAAACAAGTCCAGAAGCCTCACATATTAAACACATACCCCCAAATACTTAAGATGAAAATGTAGAAAAACAGACTAAAAAGTTTCAGAGACCTCACATCTTGAATACAAAATCCCAAATACCTAATACTAAAACTTTGGGGAATTGAATATCTAAAATTTCACAGACTTCACACTATAAACTAAGTCCCTAATATCTCAGGCTTAAATCTTAGAAGGGGCCCTAAATGAGTTCAGAGCCTCATTCCCTGAAAATTCCCCAGTTACCTCAGGATCAAACCTTGGAACACAGACCCCGAAAGAATTCAAAGACTTTACACCCTGAAAACAAACCACCAAATACCTCAGACTCAAATCTTGAGAGAGTGCCTCAAAGATTGGAGAGGCCCTACTTTAAAAAAAAGACTTCCCAGATACACATACTTTAGAACACAGACCCTCAAAGAACTCATAGACCTCACTTCCTGAACTAAACCCCCAATAATCTCACACTCATCCCTTAAAGCATAGGCTCTCATAGGGTTCGGAGACATCATATCTCAAATGTAGACTCCTAGGTACCTCAGACTCAAACCTTGAGACACAGAACCTCAGATTTCTTGGCCTTCACACCTGGAACAACATCCCTCCCCAAGAAAAAAAAAATTAAGACTCAAACCTTGGGAGGGAACCTCAGAGATATCAGAGACTTCATTCCCCAAAATCATACTCCAAATCTTCAACTTACATTTAGGACACAGACCATCTAAAATTTCAGAGACCTAACACCATGAAGAGATATCCACAAAGTGTTCAGAAAACTCGCACCCTGACTACAGATATACACAAATGTCAGCCTTAAACCTTGTGACACATACTCCCAAGTGTTCAGAGACTTCACACTTTGAACACAAATACTCAGATACCTGAAATCACAGAATTGGATAGACTATGAAAGAGTTTAGAGAGTTTATGCCCTGAACAGAGACTCTAAATACTTATGACAAATCATAGAATACGGATTCTTAAAGATTTCGGACCTAACACCTTTAACATGGATTCCAAGTACTTCAGATACAAAATTTGGAGCAGACACTCAAAGATTTCAAGGACCTCATATTCTGAACTCAGACATCAAATATTTCAGATGAGAACTGGGGGCGTAGACCCTCTGAGTTCAAAGACGGACCACCTTGAATATAGACCTGCCCAATTAAGTCAGACTCAAACTATGGACAACATACTCTCAAAGATTTCAGTGCTCACATGCCCTGTTGACATACCTAAAATGTTTCAGTCTCTAACCTTGGACACAGACCATCAAAGCAATATAGGAAAGAGGCATGAGAACGACACAGATTGACTAAATATTAAACCAGGTTGTATTCAGAGCCTGCTACAAGCTGCTAGACAAGGGAACCTGGTTGATTAGCATTCAGTCAGACCATGAGGAACCACAGGAAGATTCCTGCTGAGATTGCTAACAACTACTTCCCCATGCTTTTAAGGCTGCATATCCATACCTGAAAAGGAAAACAGATTTAAATTGAATTCCTCAAACAGTGGGGGGCCTCTCTCATTCTGTCTTTGAAAGAGATAATGTCTCTGTCTGTGGAGTGCTATTTCTTTTCTAATAAACTTTTCTTTTTTCTCTAACTCTGGTGTGCAATTTAAGTCTTTTCTGCATTCAGTCAAGGCCCCTCTCTCTATCCATGTAGGACTCACCTACATCAAAAGCATTTAGAAATTCCACACCATGAACAAGACTCAAAATACCTCAGAGTCATAAAGAACACAGACTCTCAAAGATTTCACAGGCTTAACACCCTGAACACAGACACCCAAATACCTGTGTTCCAAGTTTTGAATCTGAGGTGTTTGAGTGTTTATATTCAGGATGTTAGACCACTGAAATCTTTGAAGACCACCCAAGAGTTGAGAGATGTGACACCTTACAACCTGAACTCATATCCTAAATACCTCAGATTAAAACCTTGGGATATACAGTCTCCTTGTGTGTGGGGAGCCA
>PVKZ01002430.1:214818-227179 GCA_004027375.1 Macroglossus sobrinus
CCTGACATGCCCTGACTTGCCCTGGGCCCCTTGAGCCATTTGCTTAAACTAATCTGACCTTGCAGCCCCCTCCTCTCCCGGGACCCTTCTGCATTTTTGGGTCATATAAGGAAATGGAATGTTCTGCGGTTCGATATCCAAGGCAACCGTGATTATGCAAATCCTCCCCTTTATATACTCTACCCCTACCTACAATAAATGAGGCTTGATCAGAACTTTGTCTTGCCTCCATTCTTCGCGTCTCCTGTCCCCCATTCTCTTGCAGATTGTCTCCTCAAGTCTCACGTCTGGTCGGAGCTACCGTTAGTCGTCCCGTGTGAAGGGACACTTGTGAGGTTCAGAGATTTCACACTCTAAACACACATGCCAAAATACCTCACACTCAAACCTTTGGACATGGATCCATTAAAAGTTTAGAGACATCATACTCAGGACACTGACACCAAAATAGCTCATATTCAAACCCTTGGGACACAGACCTCAAAGTGTTCATGACCTCACACATAACTAAGAAACCCTCCAACATGAACACAGACCCTCAAATACGTTAGGCTAAATCCTTGTAACACAGACTCTCAATAAATACCTCAGAGTCAAACCTTGTGGCAGACCCTCAAAAAATTCAGAGGACTCACAGCCTGAGGATAGACCTCTATTTGAGATATAAACTTTAATATGCAGAATTTCAAAGAATTCAGATCCCTTACATCCCCATCATACATACCCAAATCTCTCTGAGTCAAACCTTGGAACACAGACCTTCAAAGAGTGCAAACCCTGAACTCAGACCTGAAACACCTCAGACTCTATCTTTGGAACATCTATATTAAAACTCTCCAGAAATTTCAAACTCTGAACACAGAATTCAAAATACTTTAGAATTAAATACTGAAACACAGAATCTCAAAGAGCTGACTTCACACTCTGAACACCAAACCCCCAAATACCACAGATTCAAATGTTAGAATACAGATGCTCAGAGATTTCAGAGATCTCAAACCATGAACATAGGAGTCCAAGTACCTAAGACTCAAAACTAGAAACACAGACTCTCAAAGAGTTCAAGTATCTCATGTCATGCTCCAATGACATTCAAATGCTAGTCTCAAACTATGTAACAGATTGCCAATGATTTTGGAGACATCACACACTGAACTCAGACCCCAGATACCTTATCTCAAACACTGAGACAAAGACCATCTAAAAGTTCAGAGCCCTCACATGTTGGACACAGACTCTCAAATATCTCAGACTTTAACCTTATAAAACAGACTCCATCACATTCCAAATGTCTCATTGCATGAACTCTATACCTAAACACTCTAGGGTCACACCTTGGAACAGAGACTGCAAAATGTTCACAGACCTAATACCCTGAACACAGAAACAAATACACCCACCTCAAACCTTGGGACACAGACCCTGAAACAATTAAGAGAATCCACAACCTGAACACAACCCCCAATATACCACTGAAGGAAACCAGAATTTTGCCACCTTGAAGCTGTCTTTTGAAATATTGACTTTAAACTATTTATTAAGAAACAAGACTCAGAAAGAATTTTGAGCTTCCCCTGTCCCACTTTCTTACCCAAGAGATTCAGATAGAATAAACCTGCTAGATAGAAAGGGAACCTGGGCTTAATTACCTTACTCCGTGACCTACTATTTCTGAGTTGCCTAACAAGAATTTTTTTGCCATGTATGTTCTGCTCTTCCTCAATTACCTGTGAATCACCCATTCTCACTTCTGAAATCTAATACTCATTCCTTCCTCCCTTTCTCCTTTGTCCAAAATGTCTTATATACTCAATGTTACCTTGCCGTCTCTGGAATTTTCCTGCTTATGTGAATTACCCATGCTCATGTGTTAATTTTTTTTCTGTTAATCTGTCTTTATTAATTTGATTATTAGCCCAGCTAGAAGAATTTAGAAGGTGGGAGGAAAGTATTAATTATTTTTCTAGCCCCCACATCATACATTCAAGTCTTAGAACACAGACTTTCAAAGTGTTCAGAGACCTGATACCCTTAGTCCACACCCATAATACCTCAGACTTCAACTTTGGAACACAGGCTGTCAAAGAATTTAGAGATCTTACATTTTGAAAATTGAACACTAGGAACAAATCCTTGAAAAAACAGATAATCAACGAGTTCAAAGACCAAATGTACTGGACATAGATCCTCTGTTACCTTAGAGTCAAACCTTGGTCAAAAATTATCAAAGTGTTTAGAAACTTCTTAATCCTAAACTTCTTAATCCTAAACTCATATACCAACATATCAGAATGAAACCTTAGGGAAAGCACACTGGATGAGTTTAGAGACTTCTCACCTGAACATAGACCCACAAATCTCTCAAATACAATCCCTGGAACATATACAATGAATTAAAACATCTCCCATAGCCTGAACACAGAACCCAAAATACCTCTGATTTGAAACTTGGAGCAAAAACCTACAAATTTAGAGATTTTATATCATCAGCACAAATCCCCAAATACCACACACTCAAATCTTGGAACATAGACCCTCAATGTGTTCAGAGATCTCAGTCTAAACACAGATCCTGAACACCTCAGACTCTAACCTTTGAACACAAATTAGTGTTCTGTAGCCTCACAACCTGAAGAAACACTTCCAAGTACCTTAAACACAATATTTGGAACACAAGCTCTCAAAGTGTTTGTAAACCTCACACCCAGAACATGAATTTACGAATGCCTCAGATTCAAACTTTGTGACAAAACCCTCTAGGAGGTCTGAAACCTAAATACCTGAACATAAATCCCTTCAAATATATGAGATTCAAACTTTGGTTACCAAACCTTAATGAGTTCAGAGACCTCACTGACTGAACACAGAACCCAAATACTTCACATTAAAATTTTAAACCACAGCTCTTAAAAGATGTTTGAGTGCTTATAACTAGAACACAGACCCTGACACCCGAGATTCAAAACATGAAACACAGATGCTCAAAAGTTTCAGAGACCTAACATCTTAAACACAGACCTGCAAATATGCAAAGTTGAACTCTTAGGACACAGACTTCAAAGACCTCATATTTTAAGAAATATTCCCAAATACCCCAGAGTCAATTCTAAGAAAAAGACATTCAAGAAATCAGAGACCTCACACTGTGTACACATACTTTCATGGATCTCAAATTCTGACCTTGCAACACAGATCCTTAATTAGTTCAGAGACCTTACATCTTAAACACAGATGCCCAAATATATCAGTTAAATTCCAGACTTCCAAAGGGTTCAGAGACATTACAGTCTAAACACAGATTCTCAAATATCACATATTCAAACCTTAGAATACTGATTTTTAAAGCAGTGGTCCCCAACTTTTTGGCACCAGGGACCGGTGCTCCTGTAAAAATCTAATGCCTGATGATCTGAAGTGGAGCTGAGGAGGTGATGCTGCAAATACAGATGAAGCTTTGCTCGCTTACTGGCTACTCACTTGCTGCTGTGTAGCCTGGCCAGGGATCAGTACTGGTCTGCAGCCTGGGGGTTGGAGACCCCTGCTTTAAAGAATTTCAAGGCTTCCCAATTGTACATCCTAACAGAGAACTGCAAATGCATAAGCCCTCATAACCTAAACATAGATTTGCAAATACATCAAGCTCAGAATCTTAGGACACAGATCCTCAAAGAGGTCAAAAACCTTGCACTCTGAACAGAGACCCCCACATACCTCAGAATCAATTGTTCAATAAAAAAAGACCTTTGAAAAGCCAGAGACTCACTCTAACATGCATGCACACACACGCACACACAGACCTCTAAATACCTCAGATGTTGTAACAGAGATGTTCAAAGAGTTCAGAGCTCTCACATCCTGAATATATATCCCCAAATAGCTCAGATTTAAACTTTGTATGATGGACTCACAATGATTTCAGAGACCACACATCCTAAACACAGATTCCCAAACACATTGATTAATACTTTAATATACAAAACCTCAAAAAGTTCAGAACTTACAGTCTAAACACAGACTTCCAAATTTCAGACTCAAACCTTGGGACACAGAGCCTTAAAAATATCGAGACTGAGATACCAAAATTCTTAAGCAAACTTAGCTCAAGGCTTTCAGAAATCAAACACCTCAGAATAAAACCTTGAAAAATAGACCCTTAATGAGTTCATAGAGCACACACCCTGAACACACACTCCAAAATACTTCAGACTCATGCTTTCGTAGACAGATTCTTAATGAGATAAGGGACTTCACACCCTGAATTCAGAACCCCAAATTTATAATATTCAATCTTGGAACAAAGATGTGTAAAGATTTAAGAGACATCACAACCTGAACACAGATCTTAAATACTTTACACCCAAACCTTGGAACACTGCCCTTTGGAATTTCAAAGACCAAATGTGCTGAACCCACACTCCCAAATACCTCAGGCTCAACCCTTAGAAAATAGACTCAATACAATTTTGTACACCTCGCAGTTTGAACAATGACAACCAACACCTCCAAGTCAAATCTTGGAACACAGACTCTAAAAGATTTCAGAGACTTCATACTCTGAATACAAATCCCCAAACGCCACTGACAACACTTAGAACACAGACCGACACAGTGCTGAGAGTCCTCATACCTTGGATACAGACCCCCAAGAGCTCACATTCAAGCTTATAACACATATGCTATAAAATTCAGAGATGTCACACCAAACACATACTTCCTAATACCTCAGACTGGACATATGGGACACAGATCCTCAAGGTGTTCAAAGACCTAACACTACACAGTGACCCTGAAACGCATCAGATTAAATCTTGAAATACAGACAATGATTACAGAGACCTACCACACTGAACACAGACCTACCATTACCTCAGAAACTCAAACTTGAAAAACAGATCATCATTGTGTTTTGAGCCCTCAAACCATTGAACTCACACCCCACACAGAATCAAATCTTGGGACCAACTCCCTCAAATTGGTTAGAGATCTCTCATCCTGATCACAGACCCCAAAATACTTCAGATTCAAACCATAGTGCATAGACAATAAGTTTATACACACTTCAATCCCTGGACAAAGACATGCAAATATCTCTGATTCAAAGACTGGAATACAGGCCCTCAAAGAATTCAGGGACTTCCCATCCTAAACATAAATCTCCAAATGCCACAAACTCAAAATCTGGAACACAGAAACTCCAGGAGTTCAGAAAACTCACATCTTGAGTTGAAATACCAGAAAGCTCAGAAGAAAATGTAGAACATAAACTCTCAAGGATTTCAAAGATGTCACACCATGAATACTGACCCAAGCACCTTGGACTACAACCTTGGAACACAATCCCTGAAAGAGCTCGGTGATTGCTCAACTTGTACATACACTGCTAAATACTTCAGACTCAATATTTTGAACCCAGTTCTCAAAATGTTCATAGACCACAGACCTAGAACATGAATTTATAAACACTCCAGGCTCAAATGTTGTGGCACAAAGTCTCAAAGAATTCAGACGACCTCTCAACTGACGCAGACTACAAATTAAATCAGATTCAAATATTGGTCACAGTTCTTCAATGAGTTAAAAGACCTCACCCTTCACAGAAGCTATATACCTCATATTTAAATATTAAAATACAGACCCTAAAATATTTGTAAATGCTTATTGTGAATACAGACCCCCAGATACCTCAGACTCAAACCTTGAAACACATACCCTCAATGATTTCAGAGGCCGAACCCTAAACAAAGACCCACAAATACATTAGACTCAGAATATTATGTCACAGACCCTCAAAGAGTTCAGGATCTCATACTTTAAACACAGAACGCCAAATACTTCAGAGTTAATACTATGGGAAAAAAAGGCATTAAAAAGGCAGAGATCTCATACTCTGAACACAAACCTCCAAATAATTCACATTCAAATACTAGAGAACAACTAATTAGTTCAGAGACCTCTCATGAGTAGGGATACTCATAGCTCCCCAAACACATCTGATTCAAAGTATGGAACACAGGCCCTCAAAGATTTCTGGGATTTCACATTCTGAACATACATACCCAAATACTACACATATAAATTTTTGAGCACTGACTCTCTAAAGTTTAGAGACTTCACATAGATAACAAAACAAAAATAAAAAGCCCACAAAACCCAAGCAAAACAGAAAAATGTCAGAACCAAACTTAAGAAACAAATCTTCAAGGAGGTCAGATAACCAATTTTGAAAAAAAAGACCCCAAACCTTCAGATTCCATCTTTGAAAGTTCCAACCATATCTTCAATGAATGCATAAACCTCATACACAGTACACAACCTTACAAACACTTGAGACTCCAACCTTGGGTTACAAAACTTCAACAAGTTCAGAGGACTTACTTCTTTCAGAAATAACCCACACATAAGTATTAAAACACGGATCCTATATTTATCCAAAGAACGCCGAAACAATAATTCGTAAAGATCTATGCACCCCAATGTTCATAACAGCACAATTTACAATAGCCAAGATACGGAAGTGACCTAAATGCCCATCAATAGATGACTGGATAAAGAAGTTATGGTTCATATATACAAAGGAATATTACTCAGCCTTTAAAAAAATGTAATTCTACCATTTGCAATGACATGGATGGACCTAGAGGCCCATCATGAAATATTATGCTGAGTGAAATAAGTCAGACAGAGAAAAATAATACCATATGATTTCACTAATATACAGAATCTATAGAACAAAAAGAACAAACTAATCAAAAACTGACTCACAAATATAAAGGACTATTTGGTGACGAACAGAGGGGATAGGGAGCTGGTGGGTTGAGAGAATGGGGTGAAGGGTTAAAGAAGTACAAATTAATAGTTGATAGATGGTCACAGGGTTAGGGAGCACAGCATAGGGAATGCAGTTAGTACTAATATATTGGCTAAGTGAAAAATCAGAGGAAAGAAGGAGCAATTAGGGGGATCGTTTTATAAACTATATAAATGTCTAACCAATGTACCATATACCTGAAACTAATAAAAAAATATTAAAAAAACACAGACCCTAAAAGATTTTTGAGTACTTATACCCAGAACACAGGCATAAAACATCTCAAATCTTGGAATACAGACCTTCAAAGATTACATAGAACTAAAACTCTAAATACAAATATTCAAATACATCAAATTATTATAGGACATAGACCTTCATAGACTTCAAAGACCTTATACTCCAAATACAGATGTGTGGATACCTCAGAATCAATCCTATATTTAAAAAAAGATCTTCAGAGTCAGATACCTCATACCCTGAACGCACACCACCAAAAATCTAAGACTCTGTCCTAGCAACACAGACCCTCAAAGAATTTAGAATCTCCACACCTTGAATACAGACCCCAGAAGCTCCAAGAATTTGGAGAACTCACAGTCTGAACACTAATCCCCACATACCTCAGATTCAAACCTACAAACATAGGCCTCAAAGAGTTCAGATATTGTGCACACATACTACAGACTTCCAAATCTGTCCTCTCCCTGAACACAAACCCCCAAATATCTCAGATTTAAACTTTTATTAACTTACAGTTACCCACAAATACCTCATTTTACAACATAGACCTCAAAGACTTCAGAGATCTTAACCTGTGAACACAGATCCCCGAATACCTCAGATTCAAATCTTTGAACATAGATTCTCAAAGAGTTCAGAGACCTCATACACTGAATGGGGGTGTCTGAGTTCAGACACAAATCTTGGAACCCAAAACTTAAGAGATTTCAAGGACTCCATTTTTTGAATGCAGAGCAAAATTACCTCTGAAACTTGGAATCCAAGCTTAAAATTTCAAAGACTTTATTTTATAACTTGATTACAGACCTCCAATTACTTCAGATTCAAACCTTACAATGGAGACCCTGAAAAATTTCAGAGACCCCACACCCTGAACGCAGACCAGCAATTAGCTCAGACTCAAACCTTTGGACTGACACTGAAAATTTTCAGAGAACATAATCACACACCTCTAAGTATATCAGATGCAAAACATAGAATATGCACACTTAGAGAGATCAGAGACCCCATGCTCTGAACATGGACTTCCAAACACCTCAGGCAAAAAACTTGGGACAAAGACCTTCAAAGAATTCATGGACCACATTTCCTGAACATAGATGCCCAATACCTCAGATCCAGATGTGGGACTCAGACCTTCTAAAAAGTTCAAGGACCAGGCACCCTAAACCCAAGCTTTCTAACCCCTAAGACTGAAACCCCGGAACAAAAGTCTTCATCTGAAGGGGGAAGGACATCAAGGCTGTGGTCTAACAGGACAGGTGGAAAGCTGCTGCAGCTGGGAAAAAGAAACTGGGGGCGGGGAGAGCCTCTCTCTCTGGAATAATAAGTGCTAGGCACAGCATTACATCAGGAAGAGGGGCAGAAACACTTCTGAAGGCCACGCACCCCTGAGACATGGGATCACAGTGCCTGCTTAGGACCAATGCTTAAACAGAACATCAGGGAACATTTTCTCTCTCCCTCTCCACCACACTAACAAATCTCAAAAAAAAAAGAGCATGAAATAGAGCTAAGAGAGCTGTAAGAGACAGACTTTCTGCCAGGAACAACACAATGGGAAGACCCAAATCCAGGTGGGGAAATCAAAATGAGGCATCACTAGAAGGATTTGAGGGCTCTGGTGCACTGAGAGTAACCATAGCAACAACAAACTTCTAGCTTAATATATTTCCTTACTAGATTAATACTAAATCCAAGGAGAAGTACTCATACTAAGATCTTAGGTAACTGTGTTCTTTTCTCCAAACTTACAAAATATTTACTTTAATACCTACTGTCCTATACAACATGTCAGACTTTTGACATAGAATTGTTATGCACACAAAAGGGCATGAAACACAGTCTGAAGAGACAAAGCGATCACTAGGAAGGACCATACTTAGATATAACACAGGTGATAAAACTATCAGAGAATTTAAAATAATGGTAGTTAATATGTTAAAGGTTCTAATAGAAATGTGGGTGAAAGAGAAAGTCTCCCTTAGTGTTTTAAGTCTCATTCTTAGGCAAGCACTGTGGGTGTGTGCCTTGGGGGAATACTTTCACAATGTTCTTGTCCTTCTGCCAAGGGTAGAGCTTTTCCCTTGTTAGTTTCTGCCAGCATTCTGGCTACAGCTTTGATGCCGTGGATCCTGAAGATGGAAACTTTTGTTACTTAGGGAAGATGCATCTAGTCCAAGTGTTTTTGATGGACTCCATTGCTCTCCCCTAGTTGCAGCAGAATCCTACTAGCGCCTGCAGATTGAGGTTTTTTTTTTTTTGTGGTTGTTGTTCTGTAAAGGATATAGGGGAAATGGATCTGGAAGGATTTTGGCAGCAGCTGTTCCCCCCTTACCAGCACCACAGGGTAACTTTTCTGGATTCTCTGTATAGACTACTGGTATTCCTGGAGGAAAAGTCTGCAAGACGGTGAGAATTTGACATGGCTAAGTCCCTTGGGAGCTTCACATTCTCATGATAGCCTGAACTTGGTCACCAAGACTTTATTAAAATTTCTTTAATCTTCGTATTGGTTTCTGTCCCTGGTAAGTAAATGTTCCAGGTCCATGTCTGTCTGTAGGTACCTGTTTCCCTCCAGATTTTGGGGGATGACATTTACCCTATGACTACAGTTTTCTCATGAGTCCAAGAAAACTCATTAATTTGCAGGTTATCCAGTTTTCTTCTTGGATGGGATAGGTAGCATCTTTCCAGCTCAGTATCTCTGAACTGAACTTTTGGGTCATATGGTATATATATATATATATATATATATATATATATATATATATATATATATATATATATATATTTAATTTTTTAGGAAACTGCCAAACTGTTTTCCAGAGTGCCTGTGCAGTTTCGCATTTAGGCCAACAACATATGAGAGCTCTAGGAGTTCTGCATTCTCACCAGTACTTGATATTATCAGTACTTTTTCTTTTGGTCATTTAATAGGTGTGTAATGGTACCTTTTGTGGTTGTAATTTGCATTTCCCAAATGGCCAATAATGTGCTATACCTTTTCATGTGCTAAATTTCCCTCCATATATTTTCTTTGGTTTAGTGACCAGGGTTTTGCCAATTCATAAATTGGTGTGTGTGTGTGTGTGTGTGTGTGTGTGTGTGTGTGTGTGTTGGTTATTACTGAGTTTGGAAGTTCTTTATACAGTATATTCTGGATAGAAGCCCTTTGTCAGATATATGATTTGTAAATATTTTCTCCCTGTGTGTAGCTGTCTTTTTTTAAAAAAGTGTTTTATTGGTTTAAGGACATTGAAGAACCCTCATGAAAATTCAAACATAAGGTAGACATTGATAATACACGCTTAAATCCTCAAAATCATAGCCTAATCCTTCCTATTCTTGCATAATCATAAGTCAGTCACCTTACCTTGGACATTTTTAAGATGCCTTGAACAAAGAATCAAGTGCTTTGTAGTTCTAAGATCAGAATACTGGGCAGCAATATGTTTGACCTTGTAAAGAGAAGATTATAGCAATTCAGATAGATTATCTTCTATTATAGAGAAAGGCTTTAAAGATACAGAGAAACTAACAGATTTTCATTTATTCAGGCTTCTATTTCTATCCTTTAGTTTCACTATCGATTAGTTCTATGGTTTAGAAATCATACTCCAAGGAATCCAGACATTCTGTAGAGGATCCTTCAGAAGCTGCCTAAGAGATTGAGGATGCATGGACAGAGATGATGAGCCTCTGAGAGCCTCTCTTCTCTGGCTTCAAACACAGTAGCTCTGATTTTTTGTTATTAGATTTGGCTATATTTTTGTTTAATAAACATTTTTATTTTGAAATGATTTAAGATTTACAGAACAGTTGTGAAGATAATAGGGTTCTCATATACTCTTCACTCAGATTCAC
This sequence comes from Macroglossus sobrinus, assembly GCA_004027375.1. NCBI lineage: Eukaryota > Metazoa > Chordata > Mammalia > Chiroptera > Pteropodidae > Macroglossus > Macroglossus sobrinus. Next base: position 225,737 of record PVKZ01002430.1, read on the forward strand.
CTAATGTTAACCTCTAATATAACCATGGTACCTTTGTCAAAACCAAGAAATTAACATTGGTCCTGAAGGAGACCAAAGCTTTGCCACTCTGAAGTTGTCTTTTGAGATGCTGATTTTAAGCTGGTTACTAAGAAACAAAAGACTCAGAAAGAACCCTTGACTCTCCCTCCCCCATTTCCTGCCTAAGAGATTCAGCAGCTTTCGGCTTTCTAAAGACCTACTCAAGGAAGGAAATCTTATAGAGTGTTTGCCTTAGCAGCTTATTTTGAATTGAGTATGGTGGATGGGAGGGTGCCAAGCAAGGGCCTGTTTACTAGATTACCCACTGTGTCTCATTGTTTCTGGGTTGCCTAGCAAATATTTAACTGCTGTGTATGTTCCTCTTTACTCAACTACCTGTAAATTGCCTACTTCCTTTGAAATCTCAGACTCCTGCCCCCTTTTCTCCTTTGTCCAAATTGATGCACATACCCAATTTTACCTTACTCATTTAAATTTTCATGCATATGTGAATTTCCCATGGCCATGTATTAAAATTTGGTTTTCTCCTGTTAATCTGTTCATTTTGATTATTAGCCCAACTACAAGAACTTAGAAGGTGGGAGAAAAAGTATTTTTTCAGCCCCTTATAGTACTATGCTTGGAGTACTACTAACTAAACTATAGACTCTATTCAGATTTCATTAAATTTTCCACTAATATTATTTTAATGTTCCAGAATCCAAACCAGGATACTATAATACATTTAGAGAAGATTTTCTTTTCATTCTTTTAAGAGTGTCCTTCACAAAGCAAAGATTTTAAATTTCAAAGAAGATTGATTTATCTATTTTTTCTTGTATGGATCATGCCTTTAGTGTTAATGTAGGGAGGAGGCAAGAGAACTAAAATGTTAAATCAAGCTATATTCAGAGACTGTAATATGTTGATCAGCCTTACAGCCAAACATGAGGAAAGCAAGATTTTTTCTGGGATTGCTAATAAACCATTTCCTCATACCTGAAAGGAAAACAGTCTTTAAGTGCCCTACTACTTAAGTGGTGCAAAATAAAATTATTCATTCTTTACGGCTAAAACCATGGAGAATCTATGGATTGAAGGTTGGGAATTACCAGCAGGTCTTTTATGCTACATACTCTTATCTTTCCTCACTATATGCCCATATCATCTGTGGGGAGCCGTTGTTATCAAGGCTCTCATACCTGAGATCTAGGCAACTTCGCCTTGGTACAGGGTCTGCCTCGCCTGTGCTATCTGATAGGATAGACAGCATAAAGTCAGTTGCCCTGACATGCCCTGACTTGCCCTGGGCCCCTTGAGCCATTTGCTTAAACTAATCTGACCTTGCAGCCCCCTCCTCTCCCGGGACCCTTCTGCATTTTTGGGTCATATAAGGAAATGGAATGTTCTGCGGTTCGATATCCAAGGCAACCGTGATTATGC